>ONZP01000437.1:0-10696 GCA_900312805.1 Fusarium torulosum
AGCTGGCTCACGCTATACGAATGCAGGGAACTTCAAGGCTGGGACCTTCCTGCCTTTTATTCAGCCTGCATTCATTCTCGACCTCTATCCGCGCCTCCTCAGTCCTGAAGATGGCGAGATCTCAGGACTTCCTTTGCTACTCTCCATGTTTAACGCCGGAGCAAGAACAGCGACCTTGGAGGAGGACTGGGAGGGGAAATGGTTCACTATAGTCGCCCGAATTTTTCCAAACAAACTTACCTTCCATGGCGTAAGTTTGGATGGATGGGAGACAGAAGAAACTGAATCTGTGCAGGTTGCGCTGGCACTACCGCGTGATGGCGGCTTGACTCCGTACGTCCTCTCACGTCGTATTCATACCAGTTATCGATGCTTACAACCCCACAGTATTGTCCCTCGACTCCTCGATGGTAGCGATGAAAGTGCCCCCTGGCCAAACTCTTCAGCACATATATCCCTTGCCGGCCCTGTCGATCTAGATACCTTCCATATCAAGGAGGATGTCTGGCCAGAGCCGCTGAGCAAGACTTCGGTGTTCATAAAGCTAGGTTCCTACTTAGTGCCAGAAAACGACCGCCCTCCTCACAAAGGCGTACACGTATGCCACGTCCTCCTCCTCTTCCCCGTAGAGCAACAACCATGGCGTTCTCTACTCGGGTGGATGCGACAAGCTGTGAACCCCTTTCCTAAAGGGTCGTGGATTGTATGCAGCGGTCGCGTCTTGGGGGTCCTTAACCGCGAGCTTATCCAAGGCCCTCAAGTCGTCGATTTCACCGTCCGGATCTTAGTAATTCTCCCCGACGATTGGGAATTCGTTCGTCAGAGTACCCTGTCTACACATAATACATATATGTCCACATCGTCGAATCCTGTCAATGAGTCGCCTACGCCACCACGACCAGCTGGCCCTGGGGGCGTTGCAAGCAGAAACCCATTCTCGTCTCCAATCCGCGGTCAAAAGCAGTCTCCGCAAGGGAAAGCTGCTTCCCCGACACTACCATCAAAGCAGTCAGATTGCGAGGCGACCAAACCACCAGCCTGCCCTAGAGAAAAGCATACACCACTGACTCCAACCACAATTGACGTTAATCCAGTGCTTCCAATTCCAATTTCGGGTATGTCCTGTTCCTTCTAAACCTCTTCCTTGAGCTAACTGGCGATTCAGATAGCGATTGTACGGAAGGTGGTTCAGACACAAAGCAAATGTTGGATGACCAACTCGATCCTACTTTCCCTACTCCCACACGTAAGAGGAAGCAACAAAGCACTCCTGAGCCAATACGAGGCAAGAGAACCACAGCAGGAAAAAGGAGGGCACAGTTATATGACTAGATTGCCGGTATTGACTAAAAACAGAACCTTTCTGTGATGGTCGGGTCTAACCTATATATACAGTAGGTCCCAGAATTAGGAGTGTATAATCTAATGGATTATGACGTTATATTAAGCATTGTAAGTCATGATGTAGTAATAGTAAAATTGTATATTGATAGCTGTCAGACTATCTATCTAGGAAAGTGCTAAATGAATGTCTTATATACTAAGTGTGTTACACTAGACTTACTACTTAAGAGTGAAAATGAGTGTATATATATCTATGGTTCTGGACTGGATTGGAGGGGGTGCCATAGGAATCGCTGATTATTCCCATGAATCACTGGTGATCCGTTGGAGTGGTGCTCCGATCCGCTGAAGTCACGCGCAACAGCTTTGACAGTTCCCGTTAAAAATGGGGCCCAGGGTTCTGCCACGGGTGACCGCCTGGTCTCGACCCAGATCATCGTAGCACCTTAAATCCACCATCTTACTGATAATACCTACAAGCAGCCCTTCTTCACCAGCTTCATCACGCTAGCACAGTTCCTCCAGGCTTCCTTTGGCGGGCCGCTTGCCGGACCGGTCCCTCCTGTTTGACACTCTTTGATTTCTACCGCACGGACATTTTGGCCAGGGGCGTGTTGATTACACAGTTACTTCTCTCTATGCACACAGTATGAATGTATCCTTGCTCACAGCTTACAATACAATACAATTTATTACGCCCGGCGGCCTGTTCTGACCGAAAGGCTCACAGCTTACATCTATGGTCAAAAAGGGCAACGCGATTACTCTACGGCAGGTAATCAATCCAGTCCTTTACCCTCATATGCTTGCCTTCTCCCACGGCGTCCAGAAATGGGTGTTACGGTATTATGGCGAGAGTGGCCAAAATCTGACTTAACGCCTCAATAAAACAGACACGATTCTCTGTCTATGGTAACCGTTCAACTTCACAGCACAAGAGCAATATTAAAGTTGCTTCATCACCATGACTCTTCTCATGCTATTCTGGTTCATATAGTGAATTCTCACGCTTGCTCCTTGTTATTCCGAAAGATGAGTCTACGAAAACGAATCGAAAGTTATAGGTCCAGAATCTTGCTGTAAAGCCCAATATGTATCGCGACGAAGTGTTAGAATTTGTGGAGAAAGAATTTGAGACTACTATTCCTGCCTCCAACATCGGCCGATCTTTGAGTTCAGCACGATGGACCAGGAAGACGGCACAACGGGTCGCAAAAGGACGCAATGAGGACCTGCGCGACTACTACCTTTACAAGTTAACCTTCTATCGGTCATACCAACTCGTATACGCTGACGAGTCTAGGTGCGATAGACGTGTAGGAAGAAGACGATTTGGGTAGGCTCCGAAAGGCGTCACGCCAGTTTAGATCGACCGCTTCCACCGTGACCAAAGGTACCAGATCCTACCAGCGTACACGCAAGAGGGCATTCTACACTACGACATTTTCCCTGGAAATACAGACAGTGCAAAGTTTGAAGAGTTCATCGAGCAGCTGTTGTATCACTGTGGTAAGTGGCCCGAGCCAAACTCGGTCCTTGTGATGGACAATGCGTCCTTGCATCGATCACCTGTGATCGGGCAGATGTGTAAAGACGCCGGCGTCAAGCTCTTATACTTGTCACCCTGCTCGCCTGACTTCAACCCAATAGAAGAGTTCTTCGCCGAGCTCAAGCCCTTCATCAGGCGTCATTGGCATGAGAATGAGCATTTTATCCAGATAGACTCTGCCTCATACCTAGAGTGGTGCGTGAACAGGGTCGGGTCACGACAGGAGAGTGCCGAAGGTCACTTTTGTCATACTGGCGTAGAGGTAGAAGAGCCACCAGAACGGACCGCTTCACATAGGCAGAATACAATAGACTAAACATTGAACGAGATTATTCTGAAACTTCTAGCACCTCCGCATCGCGGAACCAAACTTCGACATCACTTACCCAACGCTTAGCGATACCCTTCTTGACTCCCTTATCCATAAAGAACTCGGCGTCTTGGTCGAGACGAATCTGCTCGAGGTCTAGTTCCTCATCCAGAGTCAAGTCGCACGTCTTCTTATACTCCATCTTCCATGCGTTATTGTCGTTCTTGGAGCAGTGCCAACTGCAGTACTTGCGCACGTTTACATCACGCATTCCCGGTATGCCGAGATACTTGGGGGCATATAGACTCCTCTCGACCGATCCGGATGGCGTTCTCGTATCATTGTTATCCGACGGGTAGCCGGCGCGAGTGGGCATCACGTTGGTTATATTGACAGGCCGAGCATCAGCAGATGAAGATCTTCTCTTCCTCTTACGTTGGATACTTTGCTCTTCTTCAGCATAAAGTAGATCGCGAACATCAGGCGGTACGCCATCGTGTGACTGTAACGTGTTTCCCAAGCGCACATACTCGATGAGAGCTCTTAGATGGTGAGTCTTTAGCTTGTAATGCTTCTTACCGACGGTATCGACCCAACAGTGGGGCCCCAGCCCACAAGGCGACCCCGTGCAGTGGAAGAAGTCGTAGACTTTCCTCCACACTGCAGGCTCAGCCGACGCCGTCTCCTCTTCGCCAATATCTATCGCCCTCTCGGCAAGCTGGGAAGCAGTGGCGCTCCTGCCACCTCTGCCACGTGCGACAGCATTACCCGACTGGCTAGTCTCGATATAGTTAAAGGAAAGGCTGATCTTCAGCCTTTTACCATCGAGTAGCAAGTCAGACCAGGCTTGCAGCTTGTTCTCTATCATCTTCCAGTTAATATCAAGGCCGTCAGATCTCGTAGTCAGGTCTGCTTCGCCTCTGTAGTTAACACAAACGGCAATATCCGTGTCATCGACACGTAAGGTCCTGTTTGAGGGCAACTTCTTCTTTGCGAGTTTGTCTAGCTTGGACCAGAGATACTTAGTCCAGTACGTGCCAGGCGCCAGGACAACGTCAGGCTCAGTGTCTTTACTAATGCACCTATTGTTCAGCTTGACTTTCCATTCGATCAAGTAGTGTACACAAGTCGGAGGCTGTTCATCGTAGGCGAGCGTCTCGTCCCATTCGGCGAGTTGCAACAAGGGTAAGCTGGAGCGACCGTTCCGGATCTGGCCAAGCGGGTTGCATTACGGAAGGCTGCTGATTGTGACGTCAGATCGAGGTTGACACCTTCGTCATCTGTCGCCCAGCTGACAAGATCGCTATGGTCATCGTTCATCGTGCCGTACTGCCCAACCTTACTGCATCAGCCTACTCACCGCAAAAAAAGAAGAAGGAGGAGAATGGGAAAGGAAAATCCCCCGGCGGGGTGCGAAAGAGCGATCTTTTCTTTTGAGGAGGGGCAGTCAAAGAGAACCGCCCTTGCTGAATGGCCCCACAAAAAGCCCTTTGTGACGCGGAAGGTGCTCCACTACTTTCAGTCTAGTAGCATTGTTTGTGGGCCCTTTGATGAATCGCATCGTCTCGAGAAGAACTGGGGAATGTAACTTCATCGTCTTCACGTGGTACGTTTTAGCTCTAGCCCCCATCCCTGGGCCAGGATGATAGAATCTGCTACTTGTGATCTATGATCATCGCCGGATGACGCTAGGAGCGGGCCGTGTGCTAGTTTGACTATTTGTTTGATAAGAACTTAAAATGGCTTGTGATCTTGTACTGGATTTTTGCCCAATAAGGCATTTCGCAGGGATATGCTTCGTGGTGAGAATCATAAAAAGCTTCCATCTAATCATGTATTGTATTATATATGGATAAGCAATTCAGAGCATGATATGCTCATCCTCGCTATCAAGTCTATCGAAAACGCGCAAAAACTCGGCAGGAACACAGGCGATGCAGTGTCTAAACCTTTACTTACCCTAGGACCGCCTGCATTATTTTTTAGACATTCTGGTGAATCCGCCTTGAAAGTATGTGACCCCTTTTGTATGGGTCGTGAGCCGTATTATTGGTGGTGGAGCCGCTCTCGACAAGGATAATCTAAGGTCACGAGCGAAGGAAATGTGCCTTGCGGGGCTGTGTTTTTGACCCTTTCCCCGCTCATTGTCGAGTGCCTGGGATTTCTTTTCCTTTCCTAATCAAACTACCATGGACAATCTACCACCAGCGGGCGACGCCGTAGATATTTGTCCAATTCTCGGTTTTTGATTTCTCATTATTGTGTTTCACTTCCTCGGTCATATAGTTCTGTTCTCGATCGTAGATACCTCCGACTTTTTCGTGCTTGTTCCGACATACGTTCTCTTGGAGTGCTTCCTTGAAGCCGGTCGCTCTCTTGACGATGGTCTTGTGATTTGTCCGATTTTATCGGTCAACTGAGCGACACTCTTGTCATGTCAACCCAATCGCCCCGACCATCCCGCCCGAAGGACCGTTATGGCTTCGAGATAGCCATCATCTGTGCGCTACCTCTCGAGGCTGATGCTATCGAGGCCTTGTTTGACTATTACTGGGATGGTGATGGCCCACCTTTCGGGAAGGCAACAGTTGATCCTAATGCCTACTCGACAGGTGTGATCGGCTGTCACAATGCTGTACTCGTACGCATGCCAGGAATGGGTAAAGTACATGCCGCGGCGGCAGCCTCCAACTGCAGAGCGAGTTTTCCGAATGTCAAGATTGCCCTTGTAGTTGGCGTCTGTGGTGTTGTCCCCTTCAAGCGCAACGGTGAAGAAATCGTACTTGGAGATGTCATCATCAGTGAGGGCATTATCCAATACGATTTCGGACGGCGCCTACCAGGCCAGTTTATCCCAAAAGAAGGGCCGCTGGACTCTCTAGGAAGACCGAACCAGGAGATACGCGGGGTTGTGGCACAAGCCAAAGGGATCAGAGGCCGTCAACTATTGATAAGCGAGATGACAAGGTACCTCAGTATCCTTCGTCAAAATCCAGAGCTTCGTGCCGAGTACCCTGGCCCTGCGTACGACAGACTATTTGAAACATCCTATCGTCATAGCGAGGACCAGAAGTCATGCGAACAAGTCGGGTGCGACGGCAAGCTCATGCCACGACGCCGCCTTCAGGCCACAGGGCCCAATTCTGCACCTGCTATCCATTTCGGGCTGATGGCATCCGGCGATTCAGTGATGAAGTCCGGCGAAGACCGCGACCGCAACTTAGAGGCTAGAGATATAGTTGCCTTTGAGATGGAAGGCGCGGGTGTTTGGGATATACTTCCATGCATTGTGATCAAAGGGGCCTGTGACTATGCTGATAGCCACAAAAGTAAGATCTGGCAGCGATATGCTGCAGCTACGGCGGCGGCCTGTACGAAGGCTTTTCTTAGCTTCTGGGCTTCTTCAATTAACCAAGGTATGCCAAAGCGTGCTTCTAGTGACAGAAACTGCTTACAGTGTAAGATGTATCAGGCTTAGCCTCAAACTTTCAGAACAGCCTCCCTTTACAGAGTCACGATTCTTCCGACCAGAATCACTCTACGTGCGTTATCGATGAGCGTCATATGCAGACTGCTTTCATAGTTCCCTTTTTGAAAAATGACCTCTTCGTGGGCCGATATGATATCCTTGCAAGGCTGCAGGGTTTATTCTTCCAAGAAGGGCGCCGAAAAGCCGCCCTGGTTGGCCTTGGGGGTATTGGCAAAACGCAGATTGCTTTGCAGCTCGCCTACTGGATCAAGGAGAAGAAGCAGGACTACTCGGTGTTCTGGGTACCAGCGCTGAGCCGTGCCAGCTTCGAGCAGGCATGTGTGCAGATCATTGATGCCTGTGATATTCCGACTACCAATAACAACAATGCGGATGCGGTTGAATCTGTCCGTCAGTATCTGAGCTCAAAACGCGCTGGCAAATGGCTTCTTGTGGTTGACAATGCTGATGACGCACAAACCGTCATGGGTTCAGCGGGCATGGAAAGCGGCATATTTCGATTACTTCCCCAAAGCGACGAAGGACGAATCCTGTTTACGACACGATACCGAAAACTATCAGTATCGGTTGCCGGGCGAAATATTGTCGAAGTACCAGCAATGAGCCAAGATGAGGCGAGACGATACTTGAAGGGGGCACTGATCCAGGAAACCTCTTTGAGTGATGAGCAGGTCATGTACCGTCTCCTGACGCTGCTTACACACCTCCCACTAGCGATCACGCAAGCAGCTGCATACATAAACGAAAACCAGATATCAGTCACAGAGTATCTACACGTCTTTGAGAACACTGATCGTGACAGAACGGAGCTGCTGAGCGCCGAGTTCCAAGACGACACGAGATATGAGCAGTCGCAAGATCCTGTGGCTACTACTTGGTTCATCTCATTCAACCAAATCCGCAAGGCTGACGAGCTTGCCTCGCGTATTCTGATGTTTCTGGCTTACATTGAACCGAAAGCAGTGCCTCAGTCAATGTTGCCCGAAGGCGAATCACGGCAACAACTGACTCGAGCAGTCGGCACGTTATGCGGCTATGGGTTTCTGAACAGACGAGGAGGTAGCGAAGTATTTGACATACATAGCTTGGTGCACCTGACAACAAGGTCTTGGGTTGCGGATAACGACTCCGAGAAAGAGCAAAGCCAGGCAGCTATAGCGCGTCTGAACAAGGTGTTCCCGACGGATGACTGGGAAAACCGAGATCTGTGGCGGCAATATCTGCCTCATGCAATCAAACTGCTTAGCACCTCTAAGGATAAGTGGAACGAAAAGCTATGCGAATTAGGTTATTGGGTTGGTCGGTGCTTGCTTGTAGATGGACGTATGGAAGAGGCGGTAGAACTGTTAAAGCATGTGGTTACGGTTGAAGAGACGATATTAGCGGCGAATCACCCCGATCGGCTGGCATCACAGCACGAGCTCGCAGGAGCGTACAAAGCCAACGGACAGATCGAAGAGGCAGTAGAACTGCTAGAGTATGTGGTTGATATCCAAGAGTTGGAATTGGAGGGGAACCACCCCGATCGGCTGGCATCACAGCACGCGCTCGCAGGAGCATATCACGCCAACGGACAGATCGAAGAGGCAGTAGGAATGCTAGAACATGTCGTTGCGGTTAAAGAGACGATATTAGCAGAGAACCACCCATTACGACTGGCATCACAGCACGCGCTCGCAGGAGCATACCACGCCAACGGACAGATCGAAGAGGCAGTAGAACTGCTAGAGCATGCCGTTGCGGTTAAAGAGACGACATTGGCGGAGAATCACCCCGATCGGCTGGCATCACAGCACGCGCTCGCAGGAGCATATGAAGCCAGCGGACAGATCAAAGAGGCAGTGAAACTGCTAAAGCATGTGGTCGCTATCCAAGAGACGACATTAGCAGAGAATCACCCAGATCGGCTGGCATCACAGCACGTTCTCGCAGGAACATACGAATCCAACGGACAGATCGAAGAGGCAGTAGAACTGCTAGAGCATGTCGTTGTGATTAGAGAGGCGACATTGGCGGAGAATCACCCAGATCGACTGGCATCACAGCACGAGCTCGCAGGAGCGTATAAAGCCAACGGACAGATCGAAAACGCAATAAAACTACTAGAACATGTCGTTGCTGTTAGAGAGATGACATTGGCGGAGAATCACCCAGATCGACTGGCATCACAGCACGAGCTCGCAGGAGCATACAAAGCCAACGGACAGATCGAAGAGGCAGTAGAACTGCTAGAGCATGTTGTTGCAAGTAAGAGGGGCATAATATCTTCAAGTCATCCTAGTCGACTAGTGTCAGAAAGACTACTTCAGTGTTGCTATAGAATTTTAGACGGCTAAACCAACTTGACGGCTTGAGGGCCTGCTCAGTTTATGTTAAATCTTTTAGTCATGTATTCGGCATTCATCCTGAAAAACCCATTTATCAGCTCGTAGTGCAGTAATATCGTGCTATTTATCATCGTGTCAGTTTGGAAGGCTGTAAGCATCATGCTACTGTTCTCTACCGAGCTACAATATTACCATGTGAAAAACACTCAAGTAGCGCACGGCAACTTACAGCCGGCTTACATGAGGTCATGCTAAGGTATGTGGATCAATTACGGTTTTCGTCACTAAGGCGCTGTACATTGATGACAGTGTCTACTGGTCACTGCTAGAAACACACCTTGGCTATGGTTCGTGCGCACAAAGTCGACGAGAGTGTGCTAATGGACAACCGATTTCGACCGGCTCTGTAATTGTTCACGAAGTGTATGTACCTTTAGCTTCAGAGCCCATTGGGCGTTGGCCTACCGGGCGTAATAGACTTGTATTATTATTATGTATAGCTATTTCTGGAAATACAGTCGCCCCAGATTGCTCATTGAGAAGAGTTGTGTAGCTGTGGATTATTTTGGCGGATATACGCTAATCAATACCACTGACAGCGCGTGACGAATTTGAGGACCGTACTTATTAGCGATCTAGCTGTGGATAACCTGTGCAAACCATGTGCCACGAGCAGCATCTCGGGTCAGCGATAAGCTGCCATGGATCTCGGCACTGCTACGTAATCTAGACTCAGCGGCCGCCGATGCGATGATACTAATCAATATCGGCTGCCTGTAGTCAGAGGTCTTTAACCTATACCACATAAAAAAAGATTCAGTTCATAGTCGCATACCTAGCTGAGCCAGTAAGGTAGAGACTAGAGTAATAAGTGCCGGCGGCGTTCTTGCTGCTTGACAAGCAAGTCCAGTGTTTAGGCAAACCCACCTCCGAGGAGGGACAATTGAAAGGATTGAGAGGCACCTTCCGGCTGAGCCTTTTTAAAATAAGGCCCTCCACATTTACGCTAACAACTCAGCTAGGCACGCCATCGTTTTCTTTAGCGGGATGTCGCGTCATTCGTCCATGATTCGCGACATGACCACTGAAGTCACTGAAGGAATCTGGTATACGAGTCAGTCCGTAAATATCGGATTTCCTTGCTGGACCCGAAGGCGACGGCTAGGGTTGCCCTCCACTGGAGGAAGCTGCTGGCAGGGGCCCCGGGAGGGTAGTCATGAAATATCCCCTCTATGAAGATCGAATAAATCCCTCGGAAAAGCCCCATAGGAAGAAGAAGAGGCTTCACAGGAAGGCCAAGGTCAAGGGCAAAGCCTAGGCCCATTTTGCCTTGCCCAGGATGATAGCTTACTGTCAGCGTCAGGATCTTGTACTGAACATCTCGAAGGCCTCATCGCTGCCTGCCGCCTGATTTAAATGACCAACGCTGATCAGTCGATAACGTAACTCCATACGAAAAGATCAAAGCTGTAAGGATCAAGGGTGTAAGGATCAAGGGTGATAAAAGAGGGAACTTCGGAAAGCCCGATGCGAGTGACCCCCTTTCCTTCTTGGCAATGGCATGGACTCACTTCGATTATGAACATATATAGTGCTTACGGGTCATTTACTTTCATATCAAAAACAAAACCGACCGCCGATCACATCGTTCCTAAACGGATAGCACGATAATACGA
>ONZP01000438.1:0-35566 GCA_900312805.1 Fusarium torulosum
GTTAAGGGATAAAAGAGGAAAAGCTAGCTTTTATATATATAGCTGTGTGATATATATATTTATCTTAATTAGAGTTTAGTTACTATATATAACTTCTATTATATTAATTTATTAAGTTTTAACCTACCTAGAAGAGGTTAATTTTATTATTAATAATATTAAGAGAATTAGAAAGCCTAGGATTGATAAGGTTCAAGGTAGAGGAAAGAAAAAAGACCAATTATAAATATACATACAGTTTACCAAATATGTTAGCTGGCGAGAACGCATATGGGACCTGTAAGACTCCATGGAAACTTAACAAAGCTTTAATTATATCTTTCTGACCCAACAAAGCTTCAACACTGTTACCTCATCAACTTGCAGGGAAACATAAAAGCGAATTGAACAATACAACGTGTTCTTGTTGCTCTGGTCATATCCTTCCAACATAGCATAATCAAGGCATGCTGGTAGACACTATGCTAGAACCCTCCTCCTCCTCCTCCTCCAGCCACATGTTCAGATAAACTCATAGCCCAAGGTGTGGAACATTGAGCGTTGAATTGTAGCCCAGTAACCGAGAGCTTGAGTCGCCGCTATCGGAGAAGACCACAAGAAGAATTAAGTATCTAGGATAAATAATACCAATCCAGCATCATTACAGGAATGGAGAGAATGAACATAGTGCGGCGTAAACAACATCCAACGTCACCTGATTAATGCATGTGCGCAGTCCGTAGTCCGCAGAACCTCGAACTTCACAACCCGGCGGGATGATAAATGCGTAAGTAGTATCCGTCACAGTCGATGGGGCATTTCTTTTTTTACACAAGAAGCGAAAGAGCTGCGCACAAATAACCCTCAATTTTCCACTCTAATCTCATGTTTCTTTTCCCCTCTCTTCTTAATTTTACCGCCGTCAATTCATCACAGAATCACATCAACAAAGGTCTTCGGTGTACTTGGAAGCCTCCGTCTTACTAGTCTCCGCCCTCCGGATCCGGGGAACGTCATAAATCAACCCCGCCCGGACCTCCGCATCTCCGCGCCCCGGGGGCCCTTACTCGCGCATTGATTTCACCTGCTCCTACGGATACTCCGGCCGTGACTAGCCCGGGCTTTTACCTGCGATCTTTGTTTCAATACCGATAGAAATGGCCACGCCTGCAAACACCGCCGAAGAGGCCCGCGCCTCCGAGGATGTGTATTTCTCTCAAAACCCTCCGCCGCGCAACCTAGCCGCCCACACGGCGCTCGCGGCCGGCTTCATCTCGTCGCATGCCGCTGCAGGCCGTCGCGTTGTCCTTATTACATCCGGCGGAACAACCGTTCCTCTGGAGAAGCAGACAGTGCGTTACATCGACAACTTCAGCGCTGGTACCCGTGGCGCCACCAGTGCGGAGTACTTCCTCGAAGCCGGCTATGCGGTTATTTTCTTGCATCGCCAGTTCAGTCTCCTGCCGTACTCGCGGCACTATTCTCACGCTACGGATTGTTTCCTGGACTTTTTAAGTGAGGACTCGGATGATAGGATCGGTGTGAGGGCTGAGGTGCAGGATAAGATGCGTGGGGTGCTGAGGCAGTATCGCAAGGCGAGAGACGATAACATGCTCCTCACTATACCCTTTGTCACCATTGTCGACTATCTTCATGAGCTGCGTGAGATCGCCCGTCTCATGCGCCCTTTGGGACCATCTGGTCTTCTCTATCTCGCCGCTGCAGTCTCAGACTTCTTTGTTCCTCCCGACAGGATGGCTGAGCATAAGATCCAGTCTACCAATGCTGTCGACCAGAAGCGGCCAGAGGAGGAGGAGACATTTGACAACTTCGACTCGTCGCCTTCTGTCCCGCGCTCTAAGCGTCTCGTCATTGACCTTGACCCTGTTCCCAAGTTCCTGAAGAACCTAGTCGACGGATGGGCGCCAGAGGGTATGATCGTTTCTTTCAAACTCGAGACAGATCCACCCCTGCTTGTGCGCAAGGCTCGCTACAGTCTTGACCGCTACCAGCACCATCTAGTCATCGGCAACCTTCTGTCTACGCGAAAGTGGGAAGTTGTCTTCGTAAGCCCTGGGAGAGACGATCGTTGGGTGCGTGTGCCGCGAGAGGGCGGTTGGGGAGAGGCTGAGAAGAGGCCGCTCGTGGCAGAGGAGTTGCCAAGTCAGGATCCGGATGTTGAGATTGAATCTCTCATTATTCCTGCAGTGCAGGAGCTGCATGGTGAGCATATAAAGGCACAAAAGTAGACAATATATATTGTCAGTCAATAAACTACAAAACTTGCAGAACTATAGAGGGTAAAGACTTAAGCGCCAGTAAAATACAACAAATACTGTATTTTCCTATATCGTGGTATCTATGTACAAAACTCAGTCGTTATAGTAACTTTTTGTTCCAGCTTTTAATACCCTAACTCCGTTTGTTCGCAAAAAAAGAAAAGAAAAAGGCAAAGCTTTTGTGCTGTGTCATAATTTTGGGTATCCAGTTCTCGA
Source organism: Fusarium torulosum (assembly GCA_900312805.1). Classification (NCBI taxonomy): domain Eukaryota; kingdom Fungi; phylum Ascomycota; class Sordariomycetes; order Hypocreales; family Nectriaceae; genus Fusarium; species Fusarium torulosum. Next base: position 2,475 of record ONZP01000438.1, read on the forward strand.
TGTCAGGCCCAAATCTCTCAAACAATGAGAATCAATCTCGTCAAATAATGTGGAAAGTATTGGCCATCACTGATCACTTAAAGAGCAGCCTTCCAGTTATGCAGGCCCAGAAGGGTGACCTTAGCTAAGAACAATGAAACCACGGATCCCACGTAAATAGCACCAGTCATGATAATAAGTCCCCAGTATTCACCACCGTTAGCTTGAACAATGCTGCCACCAATGGGAATACCAATCAGACAAGCAAACGACACAATGGTGTAGGCCGTGGCATAGTATCGTCCGTACTCCTGCGTCTTGCACAGTCTTCCAATACACACAGGCGCAATCGCAATACTTGTTCCGGAGGAAAAGCCGAAGAGCACCGTGAAGACGATGACACCAGCCATGGTTCCGCCGAGGGGGAGCCATACGCAGAAGCAGGCCACGATGCCCAGGATGACGGCAAGGATGCTGACGTTGAAAGGACCGATGACATCGGCGTAGTAGCCAGGAAGGAGTCGGCCGATGACCGAAGCGGCGTTGAGGATCGGGATCAGATTGTACGAAAAGTCACGACCGAAACCCTTGTGTAGCGCATACGTTGAGATGTAGCCGAGAGGGATGAAGAGCGAGAACTCAAGTAAGAAAACGCCAATGGTGGTAAAGAGGAATGGCAGGCTCTTGAAGATGAGGAAATTGGGGTGCGCAGTCGCATTCTTGGCGGGTGGGAGTCGAGATTTGAGGAGAAAGATACCAATCGTACTGCACACAAGGCAAATAAGGGCGATGACACGAGTGGCCCATCCGTAACCAATCTTTTCGATCAGTCTCGTCAACAGGAAAGGGTAGACGATACCACCTATACCACCTGCAGTAGATGCAACACCAGTCGCCAGGCCTCGCCGAGCCTTGAAGAAATGGCCTACAGCAGCAATCGATGGTGTGAAGAGCAGCGAGGATCCAAAACCACAGAGAAGACCAAACGACACGACAAAGTGCCAGAGTTCTACAACGGTCAGCACGTTAACACAAAGCAATTTGGACGTGGGACTTACCAGTAGCAAAACTCATAAAGATCATGCCACCGACGTTGAAGACAGCGCCAGCAATGACGAGCCACCTGGGGCCATACTTATCAAAGACAGGCCCGATGTAGACACCGCAGAAGAAAGCGAGAAAAGTGTAGATAGAAAAGATCCAGCCAACGGTGCCCTCGCTATACTCTGACAGTTGGTTTTCGAGAACATAGGCCTGAAACGTGCCGAGAGTGTTCATTAGTCCAAGCGAAGAGAATAGAGCGAACCACGAACCAGCGACAACGGACCACGCCTCAAAGCCGCCCTCGGGATACGTTTCCTGGTACGAGGCTGTCGATGCCGCAGTTTGGTGTTTCTCGAGATCGGCGCCTGTCTTCACATCGTTTCCTCCGTCGACCTGGTTGACATGGTTGTTGATCTCATCATCCTCATAGAGGGCGCGAGAGGTGACTTGGTGACAATCCATCGTTGATCAAGTGTCTAGCAGTTTTATAAATTCCGTTTTTCCGTCCCCGATGATCGCTTTTCTTTCTTGCTTTACAGTTGCCGCAGCATGTCAATCAATTGTGTGCGATTTTCGCGAGGCGAAAGGAAAAGAAAGACACCAAATAACATGCTTAATATAAGAATGGTCGGATTTCGGCGTCGCCCCGGGGCCAAGAAGGCCAGGCCCGCTTTCGGAGTGCGGCATGGCTAACCGTAGTGGACGGATTTTTCTCATGAAGAAAAAAGTAATGAAAACTCATCATTTGTTCGCCTACCCTTCCAAGCTCCACCAATCTCGCAGATATAGACGGTGATGATCCAATGGTGAAAAGGCGTGTTGGGTCTAACCCCAAAGCATAGTCGACGCCTTCTGAAGACAAGTCCTGGTGCAGCCCAATTGCCGCTGTCTTTTCTCCTCGGGAACGTTGTCGGTGAATATGGTCAACACATCTTGAGCTGTGGGTGGTCAGATGGAGTCTTTACCCCAGCCTTTTCCCTATGCTGCTATGTTAGCCGACCTCAACTCCCTCGGGCTTTATAAAGACTGGTGTTGCCAAGAGTCACAATTCGCTGTTCTGATAGGATTTGCATTCCCTAATTGGGCTCTCCACCCAATCAGATTCTCTTCGGATAGGTTTGTCCTCGGGAATTATGCATTATTATCTGTCAGTTGCATCAATGACACAACAGCTGAACTAACCTCCGCTCTATCATCAAGCCTCTTCATCGTCCGCGTCCTCCATAGTCACATGCCGTGATGGTGGGCCACGATCGGGTTGCGCTTCCGCATTGCGATCGCTCATTTTGAGATAGCCCTCTTGCTCAAGCCGATCTGCTTCTTCTGGCTCTATCAATCCGCCTTGGCCTTGACCTTTGTTCATCTTCATCTTGACTGCTGTAGGCACAAATGCCGAAACGGCTTCTTTTCTGAGATCGCGAACCACAGGTTTTGCTTCGTACACAGTCTTCGCCTCGACGATAGGTGTTTCCTTCTTTTCTTGTTTGTCTTGGTCTTGCCTTGTCGGGTTCTCTGCGGCTCTCTTTGCTCGTCGCTCGGCATACCATTTATCCATAACGTCTTTGGGAATTGGAGGCGGTGTATCTCGAGGCATGGGAATTCTCTTGATATCGTCGGGAATATCTTCGTCACTCGTAGTAGCATCATGGGAACCTCTGCGTCTCTTCCCCAGAACTCCAGATCCTGAGTCGTAATCTCTGTTCCACCCTCGACTAAAGGTGGGTGCCTTGTCGCCCAGTGCTTCTCTCGCCTTCTTGACTGCTTGAATCTCCTTCTCGAGACCTTCTAATGTTTGCTCCTCATGGCGGGTAAGCTTGCCACCGCTTGATGTGACTTTTTTGAGGTCGTCGATCTGCTTCTGTATACGCTCGGGGTTCTTTCGCGATAGTTTCTCGTTCAATCTTTCTTGTCTTTCATGCTTGCCTGTAGCTGTTAGATAGGAAAACAGCATCAAAGGCAATCGCCTTACCTTTCTTGAGGGCCTTGGCTTTATCAGCTTTGCGCTGAGCCTGAACAGGATTGTAATTCTTTTCTTTTGGCATCACAAAGGTGCTGCGTTTCGGACTATGCAGGTATTATGGTTTGAGGGATGCAATAATTGCCGATACTATAGATTCTGATGACGGTCTCGAACTGGTAGAATGTAGCAAATGTCAAAGTGTTGTAGGTGACTCGCGATTTGTTAAAGATCGCCAGGCCTGGTTGGAGCTTCCTTGTCGCGATCACACAAGCTCCACTTGATGACTAACATGTCATGATCAGAATCACAACGGCTTTGGACAATGACGCGCAAAAATGATGCAATGATGTGTTTGTGCTTCTCTCAGTATTGTTTTATTTCACTCCAGATTACGAAGATGATTATCGGCTCGAACATTGTGTGTTGGCGAGTAAAGAAAATTGAAATTGAGCCTTTGATGTACATACTTGTTTGATCAATGTCCGTCCTGCAAAGATACAGATCATACCAAATTTCTCATCGATTGGATTTCTTAATCATTGAACCAGAAACAAGTCATAATTATTCATAGCAGTGAGATTTCCATCCAAAGCAGAAATGCAAATAACAACCCAAAGAAATTTCGAAGCTTGAGATAACAAGCTAATATTTGAAGGCACAATATATAAGCATGCCATAGATAATCCCCTTCTCCTGTTCATGCATTCCAGTTCCATCTCATGGAGATAAATCATGCGCCGGAATCCCTGGGTTTTTCGATTCCATCCTTTCTGTTGTAAACGCCATAATCATTGTGTAGCTGCTTGCCGGGTATGCCGCCGAGGTTTGTGTTGTACAGCCGAGTTTGTTTGTGAATTTAACCTTAAATCGGTAGACCGATATGCTTCTCGTGCTGAGGCTGATTGGCCTTTATTTCCACGCCCAGCTTTTCAGCGACACAACTACTGGAGACGTCTTTGCCCATGTATTTTTGAAGAATGGTATCGAAGTCGGTCTCAGCAACTACGGGGCCTGTGCCGGAACACTTGGCCTTCTTGGTAAGTTCGGAGCAGAGACCATCCAGATCAAATTCGCCGTTTTGTGCCTTGGGGCAAGACTGGAGTTTCTCCCTAAAATGGGTGTTAGAATGAAAGTGTTGTTCAAACTTATATGGCGATACATACCAAAGCTGATTGCAGTTCATGTTCTGCTTCTTGAGAGGCTCATCATCACAAGATTCCTTTTCGGCATCAATCTGTTCAATAAGGTTCTTGGGATGGGCGTTGGTCTTTGTGATGTCGCCTGTGGGAGGCATGTTGTAAGGTGTAAAGAAATCGCTTTCAATAGCGTCGTTGAAGAAGTCATCGAATGGTGCGTTTAACAACACATTTTCTTGAGGCTCACGGTAGTCACCAAAGAGCTGTGGGTCGAACTGTCCACCATTCTGTTGTGAAAGCCAGTCGAAGTTGCTGTTGCTAAGATCGATGTTACCGAATTGGTTCGCATTATTCTGGTGAGTCTGTTCCTCGCCGATGGTGGTCATCGTGTCAACAGGCTTGGAACCCATAGGCGATTGAGTAAAAGGTTCAGGTGATGTTCCACAGGAAGAGCTGGGGCCAGTGTTTGAATGCGATGACGCAGAAGGTGAGCTTGAGGTGCCATTGACGCTGTAGTTTGCGGAGTCGACGCTCGAGCGCGAAGGGTTTGTGGCCGAGCTTGACATAGAAGGGCTGAAGACACCCGAGAACTTGGCCAAATCATCCTTGAATTGTTGTGTTGATTGTGTGCCGTTGTTGAGGCTACTGGTGGGACTTGGGTATGTGGCTTTTTGCTGGTCTGGGCTTGTGGGCGATGAACCAGATTGAGCTTTGTTGGCAGGCGGTCCTGGAAGCATGCCGAACTTGGGGAACTCAAACTGGAAATTGACATCGCCAAGGTTGTTGACTGCAGCGCTTCCGAAGGGAACCTTCTCCCTAGGAAGTGTTTTGGAACTCGACATGACAGTGACCTTTTGCTTGTATTGGTTAAGCTCAGCTGTCATACGCTCAACTTGTGCTCGCAGCATGCCATTCTCATGGTTGGCAGCTTGCGACGCCTTTTCTAACTCATCAACCTTGGTCTCAAGATCCTTCAGGTGTCTTTCCTTTCGTTCTCTGAAAGCACGCTGAGCAGCTCGGTTCTGAGCCTTACGTTTCTGTTATGTGTGTTAGTAAGTCAATCAGGCACGTACACATTTCGATTGAGACAAACATACCGAACTAGGCTCGGATGTAAGAGGCTTACGGCCGGGTTTCTTAGGAACCTTGTCGGTGCTCTCGCGGCGCTTGTGGTCCTGGCCTGGGCTATCTTCGTCGTCCTCATCATCGGGGTAGCTGCGCTTTTCCGGAGTTTCAGTCTCTGGGGAGTCGGACAGAGCGACGGACGCATCGTTATTGGCTGAATCGGCAGCAGTAGGGATGTCTCCAATCATGGAAGGTTGATCCTCGCTTGCAAAGGAAAAGTCAAAGCCAGAGTCGCCGAAGTCGTAATCGTAGTTATCAAGGAAAGGGCTCTCCTGGTAGCCTGTAGCCGGGGCTGGCTTTTGCTGAGCAGCAACGGAGTTGTGGATCGAAGCAGGCGAGATTGAAGTAGCATTGTTTGTTGTAGAGCCCGAGAGCTGCTGCTTATTGGAGTTGAGAGCAGCGAAAAGCAGGTTCTGCTGTTGCGGGGTCAAGAGGAAGTTAGGTGGCAAAGTGCCTCCAGTACCGGTAGAAGCCATCGCGAGTGATGAAACGGGTTGTCGAAGAGCGGCGCAAGTGATGAGGAATTATATGAAAATCGTGGCAAGCGAAAGTGCCGACACGGGTTGGATATAAATCCAAACTCTCTGCCAGTCCAGGCTCTCGCAAGACAGAGGGGACAAAGAGCCAGAGCCTGAGCCTAAGCCTGAGCCTGTGTAGCGGCGACTTCGGGGACGGACTTAGTCAAGCGGGGTTTTGAATGGGTTTATGATTGTTGCATGTGTTTCGTCAAGGTGCAGAAGAGATGAAGCGACAAACGAAGCAAAGGCAAAAGAAGAACAAACGGTATTTTTCGGATTCAGATCGTATGAAGGAACTAAGGTAACAGTATGTAAGATGAATGATGAAATTGTTTGCGGGATGGAGTTTGGCCGCTGGTGTCTGGCGGAGCCAAGAATGAGGAAGGAAGCAAGTGTCAAGTGGGTGAGATGGCTGCAGGAGAGCGGGGGCAGCTGAGCGGGCGTTGTGTCGCACTGTACACACTGTGACTGTGTACCTGGCCTCGGAAGGGTCCAATGCAGAACATTCGACTACGAACGACTACGAACGACTACGAAGACAAATTTTGTTGCCTGAGTCACAAATAGTCCTTCTAGCTGGTTCTTCCGCCAGCCAAACTCCGCCCGCAACAGGCACCAATCTGAGTGGGGGCAAGGGAGTTCTTCAACCTGCCATGCATGGAAGAGGCTGGCACAAGTACCCGATATCGTTATGCACAGTGTGAACAGGGTTCAAGTTGCATTTGTCAGCCGGGGCTACCGGTTGATGGAGATCCATGTATCAAAACCGCTGACTTACAAGAGAGAACACGAAACAAAAAGCCCATTCAGGCCATGCCAAAACGAGGTATGGGCATGTTTACTGTTTCCCTCTTCCTCTGTTCTCTGACTCACAGTCTCACAGTCTCACAAGAAAATGTCCTTTCGTCCATTGACCTATTGTGTGCCAACCCAGACCAAAGCCTGTCTTATACCCGATCCGTCCCGGCAGATATAATTGACATCTGCGCCCTTTGACGTTGTGCACGATCTTTTTCGAGTCTACGGAGTATACGGAGTATGAAGAACTTCTTCCCCTTTCTTGGCATTGTCTAACCCTGGGCGCTTATCAATGGCAACGTGGATCTCTGATTGACAAATTGCCGGTTGTTGCTTGCTTTGGACATTTTCACATCTGTCCATTCTGCACCCAAAAATACGATTTTGATCTAAAGTCGTTCTTTAACTAACAGCACCACTAACAATTGTCATCGTCATAACCCTCACAAACCAACAGTTTGCGGTCATCATCTTTCTCTTATCCCCGATGCGCCGCCCACGCATTTCTCTCCCCGCCCCCGGATTTAGACAAGATTCGGAGTTTGCCACACCGTGCATAATCCCCCAACCGACGAATCAAACTCCTCCATCTTTCCCAATGGGTCGGTCCCACTATCTCAGAAATCAATATCGATATCGTTTTCTGGATCATAACGGTTATCGATATGCCAATGTTTCGACCGTTCAGCCATAATGACGATTGTATAATGTATGGCTAGTACGTCTTAAAGCCATTTTGCACGACAGACATCAGGCATGTCATGGGTATCAGCAGGTACGTTTGCTCGGCGCGTGAGAAACACAGTATGCGTGGCGCGCAACGCCCTCGACATGCATGTTTTGGAATCATCCAGGCCAGGCGACCCCTGCTCAGTTGAATCAGTTCTATTCCACGTGCTCGTTAACTTAACCCGACATTGTGGTTTACCATACCCTGTATCTGTTTCTTTTCGGTGATGGACTGACATCATATTTTGTTTTGGATCTTCGTGCATGTTCATAAACCCTTTTAATATCGCTTTATCTTATGCAGAGAATAATACTATTCCGCGTACTAAATAAATCTTTGCTCTCTCATTCATGCTGCTTTGTCTGTATAACTAAGCTTCTACGAGCCAACTTAATCATGCTCACGATGCATACAATCGTAAGGGCATTGGAGGTTTGGCCTAGCTATCATAACTGATGAAAGCCGCGATACGTCTCATTAGGTCCCCGAGTCTCCCGAAACCAGTAGTACTTTTGTGTACACACATCTACCACATAGCTATGATACATATCGCCAACACCCTGATGGCAAAATTTACCTGTAGGCCTGGGCAACCGGGGTTAGTTCGGCATCCGATATGTTGCTGCTATATGTGTTGCTCTTATATGAATCACTTTGCAAATGCGGCTGGGATGAATCGTCTTATTCAAGTGTGGCTGTGATACAAGCCACGAAGTATCCTCGAAGCCGGGGGACGGTGATTCGTTAGTAGATTGAGCCTGAAATGTCACGTATTTTCCCTTGTGAAGCAGATAATGAGTATCTGGCTCTGTCGCTGACCTGAGTCGCTGTCTGCTTGGTATCTGCTATCGGTATATACTGAAGATTCCGGTGAATAGGTAGGGAGATGCCGCATAGGACTTCTATTGGGGTCATAGTATACTTTTTTATACCTCCTGCCAACAAGACAGACCTGAGTTTCTGTTGCGAAGATAACCATCAGTCCTCAATAGCCATTGCCACCTGACATATCCCCGAAAATCCTCACCACGCCAACTAGCCAAAACTTCATGCTAGGCTGCCCAAGTACTTAGTAAATAATGAGTTCGCGAATTCATACTGAGAATTGCAAAGTACAACCAACCCTCAGAGACGTCCTCATCCATGTTAGGATAGATAGTCGGTTCTATATTCATGAATCATAATGTTGATCTGTGAAGTGGTGAGAGGAGAAGTGAAGCTCGTCAAGATCGCTGTACTCGCCTGCCGTTACTTTCATGAATATTTGACTTCATCTTTTAACTCGTCTCCGAGGATGTATCACTGTTGTGAAAACGATTCAATGCCCAAAAGACACCCAAACCCGCTTGACGCTTTTGTTTAGCATATTACCGTGAGTTAGTCGTTGATAACATCAATTATTTAGAACAGCTCAGGAGTTGCAAAGCGTTGTGAATGGACACTCTCTAAGTATATATAAGAGAGACCTGTGTGCACGCCTACAGGACTTGAGCAAAGTCTACTCATACAACCAACGCTAACACATAAGTACCATATAGAAACAGAGACAAACATAATGTGCTGGAAGAAGGAATACACGCACAAGTGTGACAAGTGCTATAAGACTCTCATGACTCGGACGGTATTAGACCGAGAGTGTGAGGCGAAGAAGAAGAAAGAGGCATGCAATATCACCACCACTCCAGACATTGTCTGGGAGGATTCAGCCAACTGTAATGTTTGTAAGGAAAAGAACAAGAAGGAAAAGAAATAAGCCAAAAGATAAGACAGCGCGAGGCGTAAGAAGTGAAATGTAAATTGATTACCTTTAATGGAGCTTTAGCCCATGAGTGATCAGTAGAACGGATCTTCGCTGTCTTTGATGCAAGCGCTGTGCTGCGATTATATAGGGCGTTTTATTAGAGAAGGTGGTAATCTTTTGCTTTGAAGAAATGTAAGGGAAATAGGGTCTCCTTAGCCTATCATTATATATAAATATTCTAATAATAAGTTAACTAGAAATATACATAATAATATAAGTATATAAAATATAATGTTTCTGGGGCCCATTTTTTGCTATTTAAGCTTATCTTTCTAATAAATCTTTCTTCTTTTCAACCCTCCTCTCGTCATCAAGGTGATCGCTTTGCCTACCCCTTAACCCTCTGTCGTCCAACCCCGTCTTTCACATTTCGATTCCTCGCTCCTCGTTACAGCTCACTGGAGCTTAGTAGATGTGCTGAGTCTGGGCTCTTGGGGCGGTTTTCATCCGTCCCTTGGGTTGAAAGAACTCACTTCATTGCAGCATTTGCCCAGTATCGCTTGTTCGTTTGCACGATGAGGCATACAAGAGCTCCCTGGATGATAGCAAACAACCTGACTCAAGGCTTTCATCATTCGGTTTTGGCGGTGTTTATCTTTGTTCTTTGTCATGCTTGGGGAAACTAAGTGTTTGTAATAACACCGGTTAGTGGTAGTGTCAGCTGAGACTTATCGCAGATTTCGGGACAAGCAGAGCGTTTACATTCGGGTGTATTTAAGTACTCTTACCCCAAGCTAAAACTCTTCTTTCGTCACCAACTATTTCTTCTTATCTCAGGGACTTGGCGTTTATTTATACCTCTTCCTTGATTATTCCAAGTCATCTCTCATTGAGAGCATGATATTCGGATTTGTCTTTGTCTTTAATTGTGCGACTGAGCAAGAGGTATTTTTCATTACCTCTCTTCGACTTCAAAATACTGATCTTATAGTAGTGTAATGCCGTCGCATGGATGGCTCGGCTACGCTTTACCCTCCAACAACAATCCAGTTTGGTGTTTTAGTAGCATGCTTGCTGCATGCCAGAAGACAACACGCAGTATTCCCTATCTATATATGGCTATGATTGAAACCGTCCCCCGTGGCATCCTATGATGCTCTCGTCTGGTATCACATATTTCGTAACAAGTGCGAAAGGAAGCTTCCTCTCGAGCCCCCTCAAAAGGTTGGACATATGGTTCGCCCTATAGATTAGCCCGAGTTGGGTGATAAATGGCTTATACAGAATCAGGACTGTGTCAGAAGTCAGGGTCACGCATTGCCCGAGGCTGATATCATTGCTGCTCAAACAAGACTAGAGGAGGTTGCGCCTTCATCATCATGCTGGCACGGGGAAACATAAAGAATTGAAAACATATGTATTGCAGGATATACATCATCCTGCCTTGGTATCATAGTCTAACCGCGAATCTTGTGCTCTTCCAGCGCACAACCTCAAGCCGAAACTCGCTCGGTCCCTTTTGCTTCGAAGCAACCCTCCAAAAGAAAGCGTCGATTTACTCATAACTCGGCACCAAGCTCTGAGACGAGTGCGTCAAACTCTATTCGATGCTCGGCAACCACCTCTCTTCATCTGGTTCCTTCTTCGGGGCTGGATGGGGCTTTCTTCCCATCAACCGGCGTGCCAGGATTCTCAGAGGCCTGTACCGAGCTTTCTTCACCAGATGCAGACTAGTCTTGACGACAGTCATCGCCCGATAGAACCAGGTAGCCAAATTCCGTGTGCCGAACGGGCAGGCTCATTGATCAGGGTCTGCGACCACTAGTGGTCTGAGTCACCTCCCGCCGAACGGACAGAGGCCAGGTGGGCATGTTGTTGTTGACGGTGTCGTAGTACCACCCTACCAAACCAGAGTGTCAGTATAGCCTTTCGCAGAAGGGACGACGGGGTTCTCACTCTCAATGTGCATGTTGTCTCGTCTAGTAAGAGACGCAGAGCCACGATGGTCGCATTGCAGGTTGTGGGCATCTCTGTAGTGAGCCCTGAGATCTCTCTCATCTGTGAATTCGAGTTCCTGGTATGTCTGGTTAGTATTTAATCCATTGCACTTGGTGCCTGACGGAAGAGCAGAGGTCATGCGTACACAGATGACATTGTTGGCGTCTCTCCAGCGGCAATATATCTCACCAGGCACGATGTTCACCTCGCCACCCTAACTCGATTAGCCCCCTTTCTGGCCAGAGTTTATTATACTAGTATCAAACCTCTGTGATGTCCAGCGGCGGAAGATCGAAGAGGGGGATCTCGCTGTACCAGTACATGCCTCAACGGCCAGTGTACTGGATGTACGTCCCATAGGACTCGCTCAATGCATAATGCTGGGTATACATCATTTACCAAATATGCTTCGAGGTTATTAGGGTATGTGGTAATATTTGTCAGGTAGGAGAAATGCGGTATGGGGATGATATTCCGATGACCAAATGGCTGATGGAGGAAGGGAGCAAAGGGTCGGAGGGAGATGGCTGGAGATGGAGATAATAATTATTCCTGTGGGAAATAAGCGAGAAGAATACAAAGGAATAGAGAATAATGCCTATGGAACAATAACAACGAAGGGTGGCACATTCAAGGCTGCTTGATCTCAAGACTTGCAGTGGTCAACAGTGGTGGGCAGTTCCAACGGCCGTCAGCACTTCAGCATGACAATCAAAACAATGCGTACTTGCATCTATGGGTACCTAGTTGAACCTTCCTGGCAAAGCATAGACATCTCAATATCTTTTCACCCTTAGCGGATGCGTTCTTCATATTTCACATCACAACCGACATCACAACATCAGCTCTCGCCTATCCACGATTTCCTAGAAACCGAAGAGGAAACGACCATTTTCTTTCCGTTGGTCACGCCAGATACTTACTATTATCTACGGCCACATAGAGCTAGCACTTGATCACAGTGCCGCAAACCATGTCAAGCCAGGAAGCCAAAGGGCAGCAAGTCCTCAACACTGAAGAGAGTTTGATCATGGACCTGAAAGCCAAGGTCAAGGAGCTCGAGACCACAATCGAGACCATGATCGAGGCCCAGGAGCAGGAGCGTGAGGACAGGGAGCTCCTCGGGGGTATGTACAGCTACGAGAATTATCAGGAATATGAAGACAAAGAGACGGCGATCCAGAGGGGAAATGGCGAATACAGGAACTAGGCACCCAGGTGGACGATGTCTTTCTTGTAAGTACTGCGTCTCGATCCCGACATATCATACCCTTCTCTGGTCGTGGTCGCTAACAACGCTCTCACAAGGTGCAGAACAACATCACGGAGGAATACGGCACAATAGTGTAGTTGGGCATTAGAATCATCGTGGTATAAAAGGTGGTATAGAGAATGCATGCCTTACTGACATAGCTTTCAGACACGAAGTCCATCCTCCCTCAAGCATATCGTCCTTGTCTGCCAGAACATGTCTTACCTTTGAATGTTTCCTTGCCTAGTCTAAACTGATAATGTAACTTGTAAAAGCCATACTCAAGGTAAGGAATGATGAATTTCCAGAGCTTTGGAACATCTTATCATATCGAGCCTCAGAGAATAGCCATACCAACTAATTTGATCCGGACAGTATGATCTGAGTGTTTATAGAACGAAGGGCTTGATCGGGATATTCGGTCTGCCATTGTTTCTAACAGAACCTGATTCGTCTTCTAGACAGCCATATTCTTGTTCTTATATGTATCAACAATTTTGTATCTGAGTTACGCCTACTTGGCTCACTAGCTTCATTAGAGATCCAGAGGCTGACATGAAGTAATATTGGTTCGACATTGCGGACACTAGGTCTACATACTAAGCAGGTATATATCCCAAAGCCAAACAGCCAGAATAGTTCCACAGATTGCAGTGACTCGACACCATGGGTGACGACAGGTTCAACGGCACACTAACAAGAACGGAAAGGACATACCGAACAGTAAATGAAGAACATCTTCCCATTTCAGGAGCTTCCGGTCACTATTTCGATAATACAGCCAGGCTCTGGTGGTGTCGTTCTCTAATCTGATATCGGTGGCGCTTGGCGAATTCTCGCAGTGGTAAGAATTGCACACAGCCGCCAACGCTGCAACGCAGGTGCCTGATTCAGCACACAGACAAAGGCACGAAGAGCATAGAACCAGGTGTTTTAGCCAACTCGTTTCTGTCGACGCCCAGACATAACCATCAAGCACCTTCTCAACCAAAGACTCTTCCAATCATCCAAACCTCCGTCATCGGTATGTATAACCACCGCCCAAGCAGTACTCTGCTTGCCCAAGCTGACACTCTCCTATAGAACAGCTGCCGTTACAATGCCACCTCAGAACTATGACCCACAGGGTATTAACTCCATCAATCACATGCTGCATCGGATCAACAAACTCCTGGTTCTTGTGGACAAACTCCTCGCACTAAACAAGGACCTCGAGGCAACGAACAAAGCTCTGGTTGAGGAAGTCAAGAGGCTCAGGGGTCGTGAGGCCTGATCATTTCCCCTAGCCAAGATGTCTTCCTTCGTGGCAGTGCTGTATCTCGTAAGCCATGCTCTTTTATCCATGCATCCCAACCTTGCTGAGACTCCATGACTAACCAGCGACGAAACAGGTAGGTACCATGGGAATACGATACATGAGCGAATCTTGTCGTAGCCGAAACAACTATTTACCTTGAAGCGACCACCCATCAATGGGTTATTATTGACGACAATGGGCCTGGTGAATATGACAGCGTGGTTGAGAGCAATAGCACCAATTTTGTCAATAACAGTTTCTCCTACGGGAGCATTCTCAGTTCATGTTGGATGTACATAAACACCCACGCCAAGATCACTTGATCCAACAGTAGTATCCCTTGTTGACTCCAAATAGCAGAATGACGAAAGTGGTTGTAGAGGTCTCGGTATGCCTCTTCATGTGTAGCAAGTTATCCCACCACATTTGGGAGTACAACCCTTCATGTCTGCAAGACCGATATTCGTTTGTTTCTGTGTACTCCAGCACCAAAGTGCCATTATGAATTTGTTAAGAATCGTCTTTGCACGTTACACTACCCAGTATCCGTGTACAGCATAATACATTAGATATACTCCCAATCACAATGTTTGTAAGTCCTGGTGTGACGTGCCTTGGACAAGGCTAACCATGAGTACTGATGCGTCGATAATACACCTGAAGCAGTTGGCTCAATTTGTTTCGGTATTTGATGTATGGGCTAACAGTTGTGCACCTCTTTTGATTGTGTTTCGTCTTAAATATCATACCAGAGATGTTGACCAGAACGTGCCACCCTCGCATCTTAACCATCCAGGGTTAACCAATTCTCAGTCACAATCTTTCTTTCTTGATTCACATGGAAATTCTCAAATTATTTTGGTAATTTAACAGTTTGTATTAGGTTTACGTGTGTCGCCTATGTGATCCCAGCGCTATTCCATTGCAACGCCGTTCTGAATCATGTCTTCAGGAACATCGAATCGAGTCGTCGTTTACTGCTTGGCAGCCTCCTTGTGGACCTAAGAAGATTGGTGTCAGCTTTGAAGCAATATGAGTATCATTCGAAAGTACTTACATCAGCCTTCTTGTCGTGGCCGGTCTCGTCAATCTTGTCACCGATGGCATCCTTGCCGGCGGAGAGACTTCATGAGAAGTCAGTATGATATGTTGGAGAAGTGGCAATGTTGCAGTGCTATCCAGCAGACATGAATGTCTAATGGAAGAGCTCACGAGGGTAGACTTACCGGGTGGAGACAGGGACGTTGCTGTCCTTGGCAACCTCCTTGTTGGCCTCCTTGGAAGCACCGGCGGTGACAGACTGAACAGTCTCAGCGACGTAGTTGGCACCTTGCTTGATGGACTCCATTGTGATAGTGGTTGGTTGTTTGAGGGTTGGTTTGGTTTGATGTGTTGTGTTGATTGATGTGTGAGTGTGATGATGAGAAGAGAAGAAAGCTATGAAGGTGGGAGGTGTTGGGGTTTAAGTACTGAAAAGAGAGGAAAGAGGGATGCCTTTGATCGTCCCTTGAGATGTAAGGCACGCATATTCAGAGGCGGGGCACTGGAAGGTACTGCCTGTTAGATTTCGTCACTGAATCACTCTGTTTGGTCTACCAAAATGCACCTTTCCATGGAGGGGCACTGCTCCTGCCTAGAAGATCGCGATCGTGTGTGACGTCAGTTGAGGTGCGGATTGTTTGAGCTATTCGCCTACTACGTCATCACAAGCATGGGAAAGTCCATTTTGGAACGAGAAGCCAAGATATCGCGCAACGCCTCCATACCCACTATTGCTTGCGTGCGTCTGGGGAGTGGGAGCTTTGTCCTGAATGCACTTGTGATTCCCTCGTCGTGATTGGGCGATCAATTGGTCCAAGGCACGGGAAGCCTGAGGATCATTACAGGGCAGCTTGCGGCTCCAAGCTGGAGGATTATCATGTGGATTCTCATGCTCAGGGACAAGCGTTTTATTGGTCAGTAAGGACTTGACGTCATGCACAATGACAGCATCACTCTCTGTAAGCTCGTCTTGTGAGAAGCCAAGTTCAACACCAGGCCAATTGCCCTTTTACCAGAACCAATCCTAAGACGTCCAGGTGCATTGCTGGCGTTTGTCATGGCCCGGTCTAGGTCGTCGTTCTGATCGCGATCGTGGTCAAATGATCTTTTTAGACGGAAATGCTGCCCGTGTGCAGCCGACGATCGAGATATCTTGACTCGGATATTGACAAGCAAGGAATCGCCTTCGGTTACCTATGGATAAGCACGCCGCGATTCCAACGATGAACTCGGGTGGAATGGAATCCCGAGTTTGAGCACGTGAGAGAGTTCGGAAATGTCACGGAATAAGGGGTCCATCCATGTTCAATCCGTCAGGGTGTCAACACCACCTTCTCGTCTGGGGCGTTTGGGCTTTGGAGCAAGGGTTCACTTGGCACACACAATGACCCTGTCTGCCTGTCTACTGGGTGGTCAACAACGTGGCAAGCATTATGGTTGCTTGAGAGCGAAGTCGAGTCTACGGCATAACTCCACCGGCTTGCTTGGATGAAGTATTTGACTAGTATTTATGAGGTTTCTGTAAAGTCTATGTCAGCCGAAGCATTATTTTTATTGTTTTTGTTAAATGTCAGCCACGAAGCCACGATACGACTATCCAAGGGCAGTCTAGCGATCGGGATTCTTACAATATTAAAAGTGTTTATGCTCCGATTTGAACTATTATGATGAAGCCGAAGTTCGGCATTCCTGATGCTCTTTGAACCAGAAAGGGTAGAGCCATTCGTTGAACCAGTACCAATCTGGATTTCATCGAGATTCAGAGTTTACTTGCAGCAAAGGCCAGGTGTACAGCAACATCTGAGTACCTAGAAATACCACAGACTTCAGCTATTCACAGGAAAGAAGTATTATATCTGTATTGAAATAAAGACAGTTTGATTTTCAGTACCGGAAATACTAGGCCAAGGCACAGATGCTAAGAATGGGATTATTATGATTGAGCATGTATAGATTGCTGGAGAGTTCTAGGGTAGCCATCCAGGCAAGGATAAAGTTGGCACCTCACCTATCATATAAATGTATATCTAAACTACGAAGAGTCTATTCTGATATTACCAGTGGTTAATAACTACTGTTGAAGTAGCATAAGTTATCATAGAGCTAATCATATCATCCTAAACTTCACATCATTCCTCCTTGCATCTGTACACCGGCCATCATGACATGACGGTGGGAGGCAAAGAGGCATCACGTGAGCAGGATGGACCGTGCTTAATCGCTATTGGACCCCGCGGATGGTGCGGTCAGGAGGCTCGAACCAGGTCAAGGGAGTTTCAAGACAACCGAAGAGATATCGAATTCAGTGACCTCCAACGGAATAAACGACTGTTCAAAACCTGGGATTGAATTTTTGAACCATAGTCTTATATATCGACTTAGGTCGATACCTCTTAGCTCGCCGCTATGGATCTGGCTTACGATCACATTACAGAGAAAGGCTACGCTAAGGAGACGGAAGAGCCAAAGAATGAACAACCACAGTCAACACTGAATGAGGACCTCCAAGACGCCTACAAGGCTTTCTCAAACAGTCCGTGGGGCTCCAGGATTGGCGGGTTCTTTGGCAACGTTGTTAAGCAGGTATGAGATGTCAGCTCATAAGCCTAGCCTCTCTAACACGCCTAGGGCGAATCGGTATACACACAAGCGTCGAAGGAGTTGGCGGAAGTAGGCGAAGATGCATCAAAAGGACTTACAGGTCTTCGGTCAACTATTCTGAGCCACACAAGGAATCTTTCACTCAACACCATCACTGCTGGCGAGAGCTCTAGGTCTGGGGAAAATGATCCGGCCACACCTAGGGCTTCTCAAGATGGCTCAGCAGAAGCGAGGCAGTCCGAGAATACGCTAGCTCGTCTGAGAGCGGAAGCTGCAAAGAGATTGAAAGACCTGCAGCGAGCCGAGGAGGCCGCCGATGATGCCCTCATCAAGTTTGGTGGCAATGTTCGAAACTTCCTTCGCGATGCCATCAGCATTGCACCTCCACAGGAGTCTGACCAAAGCGGCACTGTTCTTTTTGAAAGTAAAGACGCTCAAGGCAAGCGTGTGATTCATACTTCGAGATTCGAGGCCCAACTACATGTTATCCACACATCAATTGAGAGCTTCACAAAAGACCCCAACAGTGCCGATTATGCGGCCTGGTCAAAGGATTTTGATGCTGATAAGAAGACCCCTGAAATCAACGATGATCTACAGAAATTCCCCGATTTACGAGCCACTATGGAGAAGCTGGTTCCTGACCAGGTTCCTTACGTTGACTTCTGGAAGCGCTACTATTTTCTTCGTCACGGTATTGAGACAGCTGAGGCCAGGCGAAGGGATCTCCTCAAGGGTAAGTCAATCATGAGATTTACCATTAACTCGCTAACATATTTGACAGCTGCCTCCGCCGAGGACAATGTTGCTTGGAGTGATGATGAATCTGACGAGGAATCTGACGACTCTGATGACACCAGCACACCCGCAGCTAAAGATAAAAACGTACCCAAGACTGAACCTCCAGCCGAACCCAAGGCTGAGCCCACGACCGAGCCCAAGGTGGCTGCATCAGCCGTCCCCTCCACCACTGCCCAATCTCCTGCAAAGAACCTCTTGAAGCCAACTGAACCCCGCAAGTCCAACGACGAGAAGTCGCAGGCGGACAGCGAGGCCAGCTACGACGTTGTTGGAGCGACATCTGGCAAGACGACACAGACCCCCAACAGCCCCAAGGAGTCCAAGGATCCCAAGGACTTGAACGATCCCAAAATTACAAAGGACCTCAAGGATTCGAAGGACGTCAAGAACCCGAAGAAGGAAGAGAGCAGCGAGGAGGAGGAGGACAGCGATGATGATTCAGATAGCGATGAGGACTGGGAATAGAACCTGAGATTGGTCTAGTGTATGTTTGGGATGATCGGATTGTCGCTTGTCCAGCTTGGCGTTCGGTATGTGAAACGATGTGGCATGTTCAAAGTACCAGAGCTTGTAACTTGATATTAGGTGTTAATACCAGGAACTCGTGTCTGATATCCATCCGTAACCTCCAATCAACGTCATTTTTGTAGTTTTAGCCGCCGCAGCACTTATTTCTTCTTGGTGACCATAGTAAAGCCATCCTCGTCGACCTGAGGCTGGGGCTTCTCCTTGGGCGCTGCTACCAGAGGGGGAGCCTCATCCATCTCAACATCAGCACCACCCTCGCCATCATCATCGGAGCCGTCGCTTTCCCAGTCTGTATCTTGGTCGGCGTCATCAGCCTTCTTGAAGATCTTATCAACCTTTGTTCCTTTGAGGTTCGACCAGCGTGTGCGCAGAGTCTTGACCTCGTCAAAGGTACCAAGGGTGCAGCTCGCGCGAGCACGGAGAATGTTGTTGGCTACTTCAGTGCCCGAATCATCGTCGACGTTGACCTCGAACTCGTCAATCATCACCTGTAGCAGGACGGTCTCTACCTCCTCCAGATCAGGATCCTCAGGGACCTTTCCATTCTTGGGGGGCGTATCGGTGTATTCGGGGAAAAGTTCGACAACGGCACCGGCAAACCAATCGCGCTTGTCGGCAGAGTCGGGACCACCCCAGCCCTCCTGGACAGAGAGCCTAAGGGCAGGCCAAAGGTGAAGAGCGTATGCGACGGCTTGTTCGAACTCGGATTGACGCTCGGCTATAGATTTTATTGTTAGTTGGTATTAGGATTATAAATCGGCCGTCCAAACTTACCCGCCGGGGGCAGCTGTGCTGGTTCTGCGGAAGCCATGATTGTGATAATAGGTGGTTTGGCGGGGTTTGGAGGGGCAATTTGGAAGATGGCTCTACATAAAATTTTTGGTGTTTTTCTCCATTCTCTTTTGGCCCACAGAGAGAATGGCCCACATTATTTTAAACTGCCCCTGTCCTTTCAGCTCTTTATTAGTGCTACGTAGTTACGTTATTTCTTTTTACTGAGAATTGTATATCGAGTGCATCAAGGGTATTTACCAGCTGGGAGTCCTGGGTAACTGCTAATTTGAGTGTCTCATGCCTCACCGTTATTCGTCCGTCTTTTCCAAGCTTTCAAACGCTATATCGTACTACCTATAGTGCCTGCGATCAATTGCCTTGCTTTCTTCGCCCGGAGATCTCCCCACAACCAAAAGCACAGGCCATGTTTAATGAAAGCCCAGTTTCCAGCGACTCACTCGCTGCATGCAGCAGGCGGGCTCGATTTCCCGTCCCCCGTCCGTGGAGTCAGGGGTAAGAATTGGACGCATCTCATCCAAGAATGACATCATGAGACCCCTACTAGCATTAGGTTTTGAGTTCAGCTGAGCCCAAAGATGAACTCTTCCATGTCTCGACAAGCTCCCTCGTAGTTTGGCGCGTCCTTAATAGTTCTCCAAGCCACTGATTGTCGTGTGTCGAAGAGATTAGACAGAGTGCGGCACCATGAACACGCTCAACACCACGTCCGTAGGCTTCGCCGTGACGCCAACTGTCGTCTCGACTTTGTTCTCTCATGTACGTACCATACTATTCGATCTTGTGTAATCGATCTGCACACCCGATTGTGGGGGGTCGAGGAATTGGCATTGCATTGGCATTCGTATCCAAGGACATTGATTGCTTTTTTCTTTCAGCGACTAACAGCGACGCGCTCTAGTACTTCAACAGGAAACCTTTGAGACAACGCCCGACCGCGCATCTCTCCTACGATGAAGGTCTCCATTTGATCCGGTCGTTCCTCGAGTATGCATCACACCACACTGTCGAAGAACTCCAGGCATTTACCGCGCAATGGGTGCCGCACCCTCAATGGGTCAAAGTCGAGCATGTTACTATTACCGAGGCTCAATTGACAAGCGCCGCTGAATTGCTTCACAAGCAACTGGGCCCCGATGGCCTCAAACAGGTGGGCGGAGAGAAGTGGTGGCAATGGCGGAAGCCTGATAGTACGCTTGACGCGGAATGGATTGAGATGCGCTCGGATGCCCATGAGCGAAAGCAAACAGGAGGCAACTCGCGACGTGTCATGATGTATATCCATGGAGGCGCATACTACTTTGGCAGTGTTGATGAGCACCGTTATCAAATGCAACGACACGCTCGCAAGCTCAAAGCACGCGTTTTTGCGCCTAAATATCGACTCTCACCACAATTCCCCTTTCCCTGTGGCCTCCACGATTGTCTTGCCGCCTACCTGTATCTGCTCACTGTACAAGACCCCACCACTATAGTCCTAGCGGGTGACTCTGCAGGCGGTGGCATGGTCATGTCTCTGTTGTGTGTTCTGCGAGATCAAGGGATCCCGCTGCCTGCTGGTGCTATCCTCATCAGTCCATGGGTTGACTTGACACACTCCTTTCCAAGCGTTGCCGGAGAGGCGCCCTTGGATTACATCCCACAGGCTGGGTTCCATCATAAGCCCTCCAAAGCATGGCCGCCACCAAACGAGGACGATGTCGCAATGCTGCGAGAGGAAGCCTTGAAAAAGAAGAAGAGCGATACAAAGAAGTCCCCCGGTAAACGCGAACTCAAGGAGAAACAACAGGCACCAGTTGCAAAAAAGGAAACATCAGATGCTTCATCAAGATCGGAGTGGATCAACGGTGGAGTTCCCATCAATCCCGAGAAGCTCCTCTCTGTTAGCATAGACGGCCAGCTTGTTAAACTGAAAGACCAAATTCAGGTGGGTTTCGCAGACGACATGCTAAAATGGAAGCTGACCCTCGTAGATGTATACCACTAATGAGCTCCTTGCCCATCCCCTGGTTAGCCCAGTTATGCAACCTACACTGGGTGGTCTGCCTCCTCTTTTGATCATGGTAGGAGGAGGCGAGATCCTACGAGACGAGCAGATTTACATGGCTCACAAATGCGCCAACCCGGCGAAGTATGCGCCGCCTGAGGAGGCCTTAACACCAGAAGGAAAAGCTTTGTTGGAACGTTATAAGCCCACCGATGTTCAACTTCAAGTATGGGATGACCTTTGCCATGTGGCACCGACCCTGAGTTTCACTCGACCTGCCAAGTACATGTACAGATCTGTTGCTCAGTTCGGTGCATGGGCACTTGCGCGAGCTCAGAAGCGTGGCATTGAGATTCTCGACGACGACGATATTTCGGTCATCTCTGAGTCTGGATCTGACAGCGATTCCAAAGAAAAACCACCCAAAACTCCGGAAACAGAAAGGTCTGATATTGTATCGGAGCCTGGTTATGTTGGAAAGGCTGGCGATCCTCTTCCACCGTTCAAGAACCACATGATTCGCCAAAGGGTCACACGTCATGGTGCTACTATGCCATTGGCCCCCGAGACCGAGTTGGTAGCATGCTGTGTCGAACCTACCAGCGTCGGCGTCGTGAAGGAGGGTACAGTCAAGAAATGGTTGGCCATGAAGAACGACTGGGACCATCGGTATGCATCAGCCAAGGCCAAGGTTCACAAGAAGATGGTCAGCGATATGGCAGTTGGTTATCACAGCTATGGCCCAGGCGAATGTCCTCCGCCAACTGCATTGGCCGGCAGACGACGAGTCGATTCTAAGCTGGTGGAGGGAAGCAAGAAGCAGCAGAAGAGCTGGGGTCTGGCAATGTGGTCTCTCTGGGGTTCCAAGCACGACGAGATGACAGTTGAGCGAGAGAAGGCAGCTTCACAACCAGAAACCCGGGTCGCCACAAATGCTGATGGTGAAGGGGCGCGCTCCTTTGCTGACATCGAAAAACAAGACAGACCGCCTTTGACGTCGGACCGATCACGAAGCCGATCCCACAGGAGAACGGTCACCGACGAGAACCAGACGGGCAGCCAGTTCATCACCGAAGATATGCCAGTTGCCCATCTTATAGAGCAACGAAAGGAGCAAGAAGCGGCCAGGCCTAGCCTGCTCAGCCCTGATTTTGCGCCAGAGACTGGTGTAGCCGGTAAACGGCCGTTCCTGGATGGCATTGCACTGCCATTCAGCCTTAACAAGGATGCCGAGACCGCGAGTATGATGACGCTGCAATCTAATGCTACGCCATTTCCAGGCTCACGACCTACGAGTCCAAACTTCCAGGACGATGATTCTACCCAGCCCTCGCAGTCAACACAGCTCACCTCACAAGACGCGCCGACTATTGAGATCGCAGGAAAGCGACCGTTCCTTGATGGCACAGCAGTCCCGTTCAGTCTGAAGAAGGAGGCAGATACGGCTAGCATGAAGACTCTACTATCAAACGTCACCGCCATGCCTGGCTCGCGACCCATGAGCCCAAGCATCCAGCGGTCGGACCCGAATGAAAAATTCCAAGAGAATGAAGTAACAAATGAGAGGAGCCAAGCGGATGAAGGAGGCTCGGGTTTGATCGCCACACCTCTAGAGCGACCCGGTCTAGACACTTTCGTCACGGCCCTAGAGGAGCTTCCTCGGGCCAAGTAAGAGAAGGAAACCCATGGAAAGGAGTTCAGTTTGGCGCAAGGTGGGATGCAGTCAATTGTATTGTTTGGTACAATAGGATATCTCGTGCCAAAGCACAATCGTTATCATTATTTTTCTTGCGTCTGTAATCAACATCAATAGTCAATAATCCACATGAAATAGGAATATTCAACCCTGTCTTTCTTGACAAGTTGAGTACATAATCGTACATGGTGATACAGTGCAGGTGGGTATATACAGCCGCGCAGAGATTCCCAAGCCTCTGACTGGCAGATCATGTCTTTGCCCAAGATTCGCCTTGTTCCCAGAGATCCTCTACCGTTTAATAGATCTCAGCCAACGTTACACTCTTTTGTCGTTCAATGAATTTAACCAATTTGTTCTCTTAATCCACACCATTGTATCGCTTCCACTGTTCGACGTAGAAGTAAGGATCCTGAGGACCCTTATCAAGACCCTTGTAGTCACCCGGTTGCGACTTGATCTCTCGGCTCACAAATGGTGTGAGCTATACCACCACTATTAGCTTCCCAGTCCCAATTGCAAGCAGTGCTCCATCCTTACCTTGAAGTCCTTCAGAGGCGGCACAGCATATGTTCGGACCTTGTTCCACTCGATAACGTAGCCTCCGTACTTTGTGTGTCGACCCATTGAACCAGTGCGGTTACCCTTGTAGAAACCCTTTCCAACATCCTTAGTCGTGAGTCTGAGATGGCGGTAGCGACCGACGGAGAGGGCTTGTGTAGGTCTCATGGTGGGCGATTTGTGATTGAGACGTTCGGAGTCGATGGAGAGGACTTCGTAAGGCGGAGGCGGGGCGGATTGGGGGATATCCGTGGTCAATTGCTGCCGACGTCGCTATCGCAAGGTTGAATATTGAAGTTTTGGAGATTCGGCGGACTGTTGTTCCGGTTCCGGATCAGCTGTGGATGGATTACAGGGGTGCCGTTAACGGCCAAGCGTTCATCTGATCGCTGCTGGGACATTCTTCGAATAAATAGTGATGTCGTTTTGACTCTGCAACTGTGATAAAAGGCTGGAACTGCGAAAATCACTCTGTTTCCTTGAGAAAACAAAAAGTATTCGGTGTTGGGCAACGTCTTACTGCCCTTTGAGCTCTGTAAGTGGGCTGCGCTACGCTAACGAGGGGCACTTGCGATGTACATGGGATGGCTAACGTCGCCTGTCTACAGCAGCTCTAAGCTCACCCAACATTCGCTACAGCGAATCCATGCCTTCGTCATCTCAAATTATCCACCATGGATGGGTATCCGACGGGAAGTTTGGACCATAATGTCCCCCTTCTAGTGGCCGCCGGCCTCAACAGCGAAACGAACGAGCTTCCGCTAAGCGCAGAGCTCAGGGACCAGAGCATCCTCCTCAGATCAGAGATACCGCCCATCGAGGGCAAAGAGGCCGAGGTCTTGAACCAGTACTTCGCAGATATTGATGCTAGCGCAAGGTCTTGGAGCGCGTTCGAGAAGAGCGAGTCCTACAGATTCCATATCAAGACGACAGGAAGGGTAGGTCAGGCGGGGTTACCATCTGTTGAGCTGCTGTTCTAACGATGTAGGACAGTCGTTTCTATTACCGCCGCGCCGAGCTCGTCTTCCCGAAGGTATCGAACCGCTTAGCGAACACCCGACACTACACTCGCCCTTCTCTCCACTAAGTCCCATATCATCGCTATATCCGGATGGCCTCATTGATGCGCAATGGGTTAAGAAACACCAGGACCTTGTCCCCAGCGTATACTTATGCTTCTACCCCCTCACAAGTAACTCATCGTCCATGACATTACAAGACAACCATATAAAATCCGATATCAACAACCTTAAGAGCGCTCTATTACGTTCAGGATACAAAACCCGACTGGCGATCGTTCTACTTGCGGATGGTGAAGGCGCTCCTCTCTCGTTGACTGAAGGGATTCAAGAGAGACTGGAAAACATACGGAGAGGGACAGCCTTGGACCCAAAGTCGATTTTCTACATTCCTTCGCAGGATTCGAAGGAGGATCTGAAGCAGGTGGTTGATAACATTCTGGGTGTGCTATACACTTCGGCTGTAGAATACTACCGAGATCTGGGACGACATGCCAGAAAGAAGCGATCCCGTGGAATAGCCCCCCAGCCAACAGTGCCACCTACGACCGGAACATCACAGACACTCTCACTATCGGATTGGAATTTCAGATACGACTTCAAGTCAGCAATATTTGCAGAATTTCGCCAAGAAACAGATGCAGCGCTACGGTTTTTTGAACAGGCTTACGAAATACTCTTAGGACAGGATGTGCTGGATATTATCCCCAGTTGGAGCCCTCGGTGGAATGAGGCGCGACTTCTGGCGGATATCGTAGCAATACGATGTCTGAGATGTCACCTATGGATGGGGCAAACGACATTGGCTGTTCGGAAGTGGCATCTGCACCGGGAAAGAATCGCAGACTTTGTCGATCGACGCGGACGAGGAACTAACAACTATGGCTGGCAAGCCTGGGAAGCTCGATGGGCTACAGTCATGGCAAACTTGATCGAGAGGGTGGGATTGCCAGCCTTGGCGCCGGCGACAGGGGCTCTCTTCGTCCCGCCAGATAAGTCTGTTGCGGCCGAGAGAGTATCGCCATGGGAGCTGCTACATCACACAGGCTACTGGTATCGCATCGCAGCGCGCCATCTTGTAGCCCGTCGGAAGCTGGCTCATCAGATACCGGAGGAGGATAGGAACTCACCCGACACGACCCCTGCGTCAGCGGTAGCCAGCAAGGCCTTTGCATACGACACGTACATGTGCCCGGAGCCATACCAGGAATACCCCATATCAGGCAAAGGGGTGAATCACTCACAATTAATCATTGATTGTTTAAAGTTGGCGACCTCACAGTTTCAAGCTCGCAAACAGGGACGGCTGACCACCGAGATATCGTTGGAGTGCGCAAGAGAATTCGCCAATTTGAAGCAATGGGATGATGCGGTCGAAGTGTTGCTGCCATTTTGGGAGGATGTCGCATTTCGGTCAGAGGGTTGGGCCAATATTTCCGAGGACCTGTGTTTGACTATGCGGAGAATTGCTGTGGGAGCTCGCCGCGCAGACTTGGTGGTAGCTGCAGACTGGGAGCTAATGAGCAACAGTGAGTACTTACAACTCCTTGTCAACCCAAGTCACTAACCATTGATTAGAGTTCGTGCGGCAGCCGCAGTGGCATTACGACATAAGCAAATCGCTTCAAGGCATCACGGCAGAGGAAAAGCCCTCAATTAGTCTAAGCGACGAGAAGACAGGATCCTTCATCTCGGCGTCTTTTGTGTTCCGACACAAAGAAGGAAAAGCCGGCGAGACCTGCAGCGCACAGCTTGCACTCACGTCACATACGTTTCGCGATGCTGCCCCTATCACATTTGAATCTTTGAGGGTCGAGTTTAGTGGGAGTTTGAGACCGATACTACTCGAGCATGAAGCTCCAGCAGAAGAGCCAACGCCAACTTCAGAAGCTTCCATTTTATCACTGTCATTGGAAGAAGATTATGCTGGTGGGTCGGAGGATGAACTACCGACGTTGTTGAAGGGACACTCAAACTTGGCGCTCCAACCTGGTCAGACTCGGGTATTCGAGATGAAGATACCTTTAAGAGAACCCGGTACCGCAACAGCATCATCAGTCAGCCTATTTCACAGCAACGAGAGCTTTGATCTCGACTTCAGACTAACGATCCGTGGCACTGACCCTGTTGTGGGCTGGTACATACAAGGCTCATCAAAACCCAGGAGTAGTCGGCCAGAAGCAGGAACCATACAGATTCAGCCCCGGCCGCCAAAGATGGAGATCAAACTTTTGGAGCCTATGGCTCAATACTACGCAAACGAGGCAATTGATTTGCAAGTTGAGTTGATCAATGCTGAGGACGAATCTGCCACTGCCAAGCTGGACATCCATCTTTTTGGAAAAGAAGTCCCTGCAATGCGGGTGGAGGTAGACGGTCACGAAGGAAGTGCTGAAGCATCGACAGAAGAGTCCAAGATTTCAGGGCTTGCGTTAGGTGCCATCAAGAGCACATCATCGGTCAAGCTGGTATTGCATATAGATCCCGCGTCGTCTCCCACGACGTTGGATTTACACCTTCGGACGTCATATCATCTTGACTCGGATGTAGCAACTCCGATTATGCAGATGTTGACGGTTCAACTGAATGTCGTAAATGTATTCGAAGCAAACTACGATCTGGTTCCACGACTCCACCCAGGACCATGGCCAAGTCTTTTCGACTCTGAAGGACTTGGGGATACAGAAGAGAGTGTTGCTCGAGGCTTTGCGCAGAAGTGGTGTCTATTATGTCACTACGCATCGTTTGCCCAGGAGGACCTGAAGGTTCTTGGGATGGATCTCAAGGTGGTGTCTTGCGTTGGCGGTGCACGATGCAACGTGACTCAGGGAGCGAACGTATCGCATGAAGGGGTAGTCGTTGCGCCCAAGACAATGCACGAGGCACAGTTCGATCTGCTTGCCCAGAAGCTTACGCTGGAAGATCGACACCCTGTAACACTCGAATTGGCGTTCGTTATCCGATGGCAGCGCCAGAGCCGTAGTGATGGAGCAGTCAACACTACGACTATGCCGGTCGGTAAATACCTGGTGCTGGGGACAGAGCCACGAGTACTGGCGTCTGTGTACCACGCTGCCAAACCCGAAGACGGTATTCCAGGGCTGTTGCAGATGGACATGACAGTTGAGAATCCATCGAATCATTTCCTTACGTTTGGTCTCAGCATGGAACCAAGCGAGGACTTTGCCTTTTCTGGTGCAAAACAAACGACACTGAACTTGCTACCTCAGTCGAGGCGAACAGTAACCTATCGACTATTCCCACACGTCAATGGAGTTTACATACGACCAAAGTTGACGGTGCGAGACAAGTACTTTCAGAAGGTGCTACGTATAATACCAACGGAGGGGATGAAGATCGACGAGGAGGGGTTATTGGTATGGGTTCCAGGGGAAGAGACTAAGGAGGAAGAAAGTGACGATGAAGAAGAAGGGGAGTCTGAGGAGTAGTGATTTTAAGCATAACGTCATAGAGGACTGTACAAGACAGGCGATGGATATTTGCATTGATAGGGACTGTCTGGGCAAATTAAATAGGTAGATGGGGGTTATGAACGAAGCTATCATGAGTAAATATTGATACTAGCATAGCTCCTGACCTTGGCGTTACAACAACACGCGAAAACTATGTATGACGAGACGCTGTGCCCAGGTCCTGAGGGACATGACAAGGTGTCACAACTTGGACATGCAATGTAAAAGCGTTACCGGTGTGACTGTGTAACATGGATATGGATGTTAAACATACGTGTGATTCTTGTTTCAATATCATCAAATGTCAGATATTAGTTCCGCCCCTGCTCGGCCATCGGCACTCAACTGGATCCTTTTATTGACCGGAGATAAAATACGGAATGTCACTGTTGGATCCGAAAAATGCCCCCTTATCCCCGACGGAGTAAGGTGGGGCGTAGCGGCAGTTTTGCTTAGCTCATTGTCGGAGAAACCTTAGAAATCGTGCTTATTCTCGCATAGAGTAAGCCATTGTCATGTGAGAGCTGAGAGCTGAGATGCAAGACGGACGAAAAGCGGTCGAGACCACGGTTGGAACTTGGGGGGATGCGGGACCAGGATCCAAGCCGCTGGTTAGGGGACTGAAGATCGAGCTTGGGCGTTTTACTTGTGGGGATGTCATTTAATGTTTTTTCTTCTTCCCTTTTATGGATACTTGACAGATAATTAGGGTGGTTTTTTGATGGGTACTGGGAGAGATGTCTATACGAATATTAGAATGAATTGGCGACTGTATTAAGGTGTTGATAGTATCGCTACAAGCACATGATGTAGGGATTAATTGGCAGAAAGCGCTGCACAGTAATTTTACGTTTGATTCCTTGTTTGTATCAAGCGTTACAAGTCAAATCGATGACCCTTTCAAACAGCCCAAAACTCATTCTCATTCCCACCCTTCGGACATCGGCCTTGGTGCAATGTCCGACCCACGCGAGGGCCATGAGTCTTCGCCTATCGTATCAGAGCAACCCAAAAGTATCCGTAAAATCAGCCCGATTACACTGGAGACATAATCAAAACCAAACAAGGGATGAGAATAGAAAGAGAAGAGAGAGAAAAAAGCCGCTGGTCGTGCATGTCTCTAGCTTCTGATTGGTCGTCTCTTGCGCCGTCCGGTACACGGACGAATTACCTTGCCGCGTCTTTGCTGCAAATTCAAGCTTAGTATGCTTATTCCGAGACTATTACCCTTTGATCTCGGGCTTTTCGATGTTTCGATTTTGTCCCTACAGGGCAAGGGATGAGCAAGAGAGAGTTGGGGAAAATAGCGTGCTTACGGTTGGTACCTTTTTGCTGTGAACGTAAGACGGTAAAGGTATTGAATCCATCTGTGACTGACACTGACGTATTATATTTTAATATTAATATTAACCCATCTTCAAGCCCAAAAGCTTTTTTTTCCCCATCCCTTTCTTCATCCTTATTCCCGAGTCTCATTCTCATTCCTCTTTTGCTTGACGGAGAAAAGCAAACATTGGAAGCTTGCATCTGCATCAGGTTCTCCCTTACCCTTCCCGAGAGACAATCACGTTTTGGTTGCCCCGGGTCCGTTTGCGCTCGATCTACGCTACCGATTGACCGATTGATTGAGTGTACATAATAAAACAGTTTCTCACACATTTGGCTCTTCTGTCTTTTTTCTTTCTTCCTCCATCGATAATCTTGCCAAAAAGGAAGAAAGCAAGTATTTACCAATGGCCACAACTACACCTGCCACGGCGCCTACCAACGCCATGCTTGACGAGACTCGTCTCTCGTCCGATGAAAAGACTGAAGTCGGCTCTAACAACATCCTCGATACTTCAGCCGACAACAAAGAGCAACAGGCCGGCTCAATCAGCAACAACAACAACAACAACGTCGCCGGCGAAGAGCCCCAATATCCCGGCGCTGCGAAGCTCACTCTTATTATCTCGTCTCTCTGCCTCGCCATCTTCCTTGTTGCTCTCGACCAGACCATCATTGCTCCTGCGCTCGGTGCCATCACTGCACAGTTCCAGAGCGTGAAGGACATTGGATGGTATGGCTCTGCCTATCTCCTCACCACGACGGCTCTGCAGCCCATGTATGGAACTATCTACAAGTACTTCAATGTCAAGATTGCCTACCTTGCTGCTGTCTTTATCTTTGAGATTGGTAGCTTGATCTCTGCTGTTGCGCCCTCTTCTGTTGCCTTTATTGTTGGCCGTGCCATTGCTGGAGTATGTCAAACTGCCACAACCCAATCCTTGATATCTTACTAACTTGTCCTTTTAGATTGGAACGGCTGGTCTCTTCTCTGGCTCTATCGTCATCCTCTCTCTCATCAGTACGTCTACCACTAACACCGCGTTTATCACTCTCACTAACTCCCCCCTTCCAGTGCCTCTTGAAAAGCGTCCTCTTGCTTTCGGTCTCATTGGTGGCATGTGGGGTATTGCTTCCGTCGCTGGCCCTCTTCTCGGAGGCGCTTTCACTGAGCATGCTACTTGGCGTTGGTGTTTCTACATCAACCTGCCCATTGGTGGAATCGCCATGGTCATCGTCTTCTTCTTCGTCCATGTCAAGCGCAATTCAACCGACGACGACCATCTTTCCCTCATGGCCCGTGTCCGCAAGCTCGATCTTGCTGGTGCCGCCATTTTCATCCCGGCCATTGTCTGTCTGCTCCTTGCTCTGCAGTGGGGTGGTGCCGACTATCCTTGGAACAACTCCCGCATCATTGGCCTCTTCTGCGGTTTCGGTGTCATGATTGCCATCTTCATTGTTATCCAGCTCCGACAAGGTGATCGGGGAACTCTTCCTCCTCGTCTGTTCAAGAACCGCAACACCCTGGCCGCTATGATGTTCTCCATGTTCTTCGGCGCCGGTTTCTTCCCTCTTATCTACTATCTCTGTAAGTACCCCTATGTAACCCCTGCTTCTTCCAGCTAACATTTCGAAGCTCTTTACTTCCAGGCTATCCAGGGTGTTAGTGCCGTCCAAGCTGGAATCAAGATTCTCCCTCTCCTCCTCGCTACCGTTCTTTGCTCCATCGTCTCAGGAGGCCTGATCACCGCCATTGGATACTACAACTATGTCGTCATCCCTTGCATGGTCCTTTACACTGTTGGTTGCGGCATGCTCACTACTCTTGATGTCCACTCTCCCCTCAAAGAGTGGTTCGGTTACCAGGTCATCGCTGGTCTGGGAATCGGAGCGGGCTTCCAAATCGGTGTCCTTATTATCCAGACTGTACTACCCCAGGACTGGGTTCCCGTCGGTACCGCTTGTGTGCAGTTCTTCCAAGCTTTCGGAGGAGCTTTGTTCATCGCTGTTGCTCAAACTGTCTTCCAGAACGGCCTCATCGACACAATCAAGGCTGACAACATTGGCATTGATCCTACCATTTTCATCAACATCGGTGCCTCAGAGATCGAGGAAACTTTGAGGAAGATGGGCCGTCTGGATGCTCTCGACACTGTTCTGGAGGCGTACATGAAGGGTCTCCGTGATACCTTCTACATTTCTCTCGCTTGTGCTGCTTGTGCTCTTATCGCTTGTCTGTGTTTCCAGTGGAGGTCTGTCAAGAAGGGTCCCAATGGCGAGGACAGAAAGCCCGAGCCTGCTGTACCCGTCTAAACAAATTGTGAAATCGATTGTTGTTCGATAGTTGGCGTTTGGCATAGATACCCACAGACATCTCTCTGCTCTCAGTTGCATTTGGCGCAGGAAATAATAAGTGTCTAATATCATAGAATGGTTAATTAAAAAGTCTGATGGAATTTGAAACCTTTGCTTATTGTGTATCGTCCGGCGGTCTGTCCCATGAAACTTGCGCCTTTCTGGACCTTGTCCTTGTCTTTACCCCAACATCGGCTCCCACGAATTTGAGCACCCAATCTTTCACCTGCTTCGCCTTTTGTAACTGCGGGTGCATCTGGCCACGCTTCGAGAGCTCCCTCGTTGAGTACAGCCCGGACCCATCTCTTCTCCATAACAAGCTCACCTTGGTCATGCCCCTGCGAAGACTCTGGCCGTATACTTTGCCCTTGAACACATGAAGCGCGACATTCTGCATGAGGACTATATCCTGCCGTCGAAGGGCGCTAATCTCAGCGGCAGCGGCGTTCTCTTGGTCAAGCCAAAAGGTAACAGCGAAGCCTGTCTTTGTATCATCACCGACTAGGATCTCAACTAATGACAGCGTGCGGCCCCAGCGCGTGGCTACAGTTCGGGGCTGTGCGATGGATATAATACCGGCAATGATATTCAGCGTAACAGTTTGTGGATTAAGAGCCAGGATCTTGGCCGCAGGCGGTATATCTTCCAGGTCAGAGAGGTGAGAAGGCATAGACTCTTCCACTTCAATCCGTCCCGCAGAATGAATCGACATGAACGATGTCTCTTCGAACGTTGTCTCCTCAAAGCTATCCAGCTGCGACGAAGGAATTGAATTATGCACCGCTAAAGAGTGGTCGTAAAAATGAGACAGCACCGTCTCCGCATCAACACCTTCAAATGACTGCGACTGTTCTTTAAACGAGACGTCAGCCGTGGTGAAGAACTCGGATTGGTTGGCCAGGTTGATGCTGATATCATGCCTCTGGCTAAACCCCGTATGCAAGGGTTTTCTATTCAGCGGCAGAGAGCGCCACGGCGCAAGACTTGAAGACCCCGTGGGACTTGACCCGTGAGGAACAAGCCCTAGAAAATCCGCAAAGGCATCGTCGATTTGTGTTATAGTGCACGACTGGGCGGTCAGCGCTGAAGCTGGCGGTGCCCCTGCGAAGAGGAGTAGTCGAGGAGCCATGGCGATGACGTACGTTCGCCTGTGCAATCTCGTAAGGGTCCTATTTGAAGCATCTCATGATGTTATCCAAGACGTTGTGCCAGTAGCTGAGTGGAGGTGAGGTGTTGTTAAGGTAAGGTAGGATAGGATTCACGGTGTTTGTTAATTATGCAGGCTAAAGCTGAGAAGTGAGAAAGATCGGCAGCCACTTCCCGCCCGCAGGTAC
>ONZP01000441.1:0-18945 GCA_900312805.1 Fusarium torulosum
GCGATCGCAGCCCGCGACGGGATTACTATGACGACCGTGCTCGCTATCGATCGCCACCTCGTCGTCCCATGGAAGACTACCCCCCACCTCCTCCCCGTGGTCGCTACGATGACCCCTACCGACGAGACTACCCTCCCCCGCCGGATCCTTATGCTAATGGCCGACCGCCGTACGACCGACCCCCTCGAGACTTCCCTCCGCGAGAGGGTGGATACCCACGGGAGGGTGGTTATCCGCGAGACTATGATCGTGGTGGTGCACGCTACTGGTAAATCCATACCCTATCACCGCTTTGGGCGCTTGCATAGCGGGACTGTCCTTGACCGACGGTGCTAGATCTATCTCCAACCGACCACGCCGATTGGCGTAGCACAGTTACGGCCTTTTAATAGGTATGGCAGGGCAAGATTGAAACGAAGCAGCGACATGCAGACTGGTGCGGCAATGATCGACGACCGACAGAGACATTCTCAATAGCCAAACAAAAGGATGAGGGACATTGGACTGGCGTCAGGTGCAAGCAGGGTTTGGCAGAACAGGACAAGAGTCGATGACAACCGGGAAAGGCCGCAAGGCGTATGACTTGAATGTGTTGGGTAATATGAACTATAGTGTACGACTACGAGGAAGTTATCGCAGGTGATGATTTGCGTACTTCTTTGGTGTTTATCTCATACTAACTATCATTGGGGGATGTACTTCTTGGGACCATTCATGTTTCGAAGTTTGGTTGGTATCTGTTTGTTTTGTTTCATAACCAAAAAGATAAGATAATTCAAGATTGATTTTGTATTTGTAAATCGGCGTTGCACGATAGCACAACGAGTGAACGTACTGTTTGGGATTGACTTTGAGGACTACCGAATCCTGGCGTCCCCCATATAATACAAAAAAGAGAGATGTTGAACTATGGATAATAATGATGTAACACGCTTAAAGGGATTATTGAGGATGGTAGAATGTGTGGTATCGGGTATTGTTAGAGGTTTGGTTGGTGTCGATTGCAAGATTATGCCGTCTTCTTCCACTGTGTGTAAACACCAATAACACTGCTCAGGGTACCAGTAAGACCGACAACGCCATCGTCGAGGAAGCTGACCCAGCCGAGACCAGAGACGGGGACCAGGATATCGCAGAGATCGCAGAGAAGTTGCTTCTTGGCGGCGGTACACTCACTGCAAGTTTAACGGTTAGTAAGTTCGATGGGGGAAACCTGAGGAACGCAGATGATCGCTTACATGGAAATGGTCTTGCTCTCGACAACACCCTCGCCCTCCTTCAGGTCGACCTTTGCTGCGCGTGCCCTCAGCTGGCGCAGGGTGTACAATTGACCGATAATGCTAAAGGCGATGCCAATGGCCCAAGATCGATAAGCCTCCTGCTGGAGACGCTTGGCGTGCTTCCACTTCCTGATGCCGGCGGCGTCGGCGATGGTGAGAGCATCGCAGGTGAGGTATCCGGCGTAGCCCAGCTGGCGACCGACCTGGGTGTACTTGAGGACAGGGTCGAGGTTCTTTGCGTCGGAGGCAGTTGCGGCAGCCTTGATGTGCTCGACGAATTTACCGGCGCGGAAGACCTTGCGGAATAGGCCGAACTGCTTCTTCAAGGCGTTCCAGGGGGCGACCTTGTCGGGGGTTGCGTTCGTGCGGAGGAGGTACCAGGCGTAGAAGCGGGCAAAGTATTGGAAGACGCGCATGAGCTTGTCGCGACCGAGAGTGGTGGCCATGTAGCGCAGGTAGTGCGCTACCGTGGGGTGGTAGACGAGGGCGTCGGCGACCATGATGGCGATGGTGATGTATGGATGATAGGTTTAGTTGCGATGGTTGTATGGGTAAGTAGAGTTATGCGACAGGTGATGGTGTACGGAATCACAGTTTCACCAGTAAAAAACCAGCAATTACTGACGTGCGAGATGTTGAAAGCTTGGATAAAAAAGATGGAAATGGAGATGCAGATGGATGGAGATGCAAGAGATAAGTTTCCAGGTACAGGAAAGGAAAAGCTGGGGAAGGGGACGCGCGAATGGAGTCAATAAGGTAGTTTAGTCCCCTGCCGAGTTAAGGCAAAGTAGATTGAGATTGAACGTGGAGACGGAGACTTGACCGAGATACCGAGGTCCGCTCACGAGATCTCGTGTAAAACTATTGCCGTTTTGGGGGAAGGGCTCGGTCCAAGTTGTTTGAAGATGAGGGGAATAATTGTCTTTCGGGTGAACCAGAAGGATAAGAGAGTTTGGTCGGTTCTGTTATGTCGGCTTTCTTACCTTGATTGCTACTTGATATGTTGAAAGAGATCTCTTTTTAAATTGTAAACCTGTTGACTTCCATGATTATTGAATGAAGATATCAATGAACGGCACATGCCCGAGGCTTGAGGACAGTACAGTTCCAGTACAATACGGTATAGCTTGGCGCCGATAGCGTTCTACCAACCTCGGAAACTGTCCGTCAAGGTCCTGATATGGCTATCAGCTGTCACTGTCAGCTTTGAAGCTGAAGCTGGTGCTTCCGAAAGCCAGACCGGATAACCTTTGATCCGATTCCGGGCTTTGTAAGTCAGGTTTGGATTGAGGAAGGAAGCACATGAATGATATAAGTCGGAATTCGATTGCCTCAGGCGATCATAACCCCAATGGCAAGGCATCAAGACAAGGTATGAGATAAGGCAAACCCCAAACCCACTAGTTCACCCCCATTTGCATCACTCTCGCTCGGTGTTTTGCTCTGCAAGGCAAGCCGAAGATCTTCTTCATCTCTTTGTGATCTCCAAAATATGACCCCCGCTTAAACGTCAATATGAGCGAGCCACCCCCACCGGACCAGCCTGGCAGGACCTGAAAAGAAATCACATTTGGCGGGGCGTCGAGTGGCTGTGACGACAAAGACTTGCGACCTCATCACGATGTCCCTTGACGCTCCTCGGGGAACTATCACCGAGAAAGGAGGAGCTCCACGGGCACTCCAAATTGTGGGGGAAGAAACCGGGTCCGTAACTTAGGCCTCGTGCAGTTGGAGGAAAGCTTGGAGACCCCGGGAAATCCTCTTGAGCCGCTTCCCCTCGGCCGGCAAAGGGCCCAGAATACACATATTCGGGAGTCGCTTTGGGTCACGATGGGCCATGAGATTCCGGTATAATGCGCCCCCCCAATGGCCGGGAATGGGCAATTGGCGCATCATGGTTGGTGCAATTTACATGACATTACCTATTCGGTACTGTTGTTGCGGGTTGCGAGAAGGAGAATGGAGATTGTAGGCTTCTGCTACGTAAGGTGCTCGCACGGATGGGACCCGGCGTATCATTGATCGTCATGCCCATTGTCGTCAACTTACTCTTGCTCAGGCTTATTTTTACATAAACTCGGTCCCGTTCCCGAATTCTCGTCGCGTGCCTTTTTCTATTTTCCTCCCTCTTGTTCTTCCTCCTCCAACTTCCTCTTCCCAGCTTCAAGATACCCTTATACCCATCCTCGGCTTAAACCTTCTCTCGGTCCAAGTTCTTGTCTCAGTCTCCTTCTCCAACTTCCCCTCCTGCCGATCAATTTCTCCTGCTTCCATCCTATCTACCTCCAGAAATCACATACAAACACGCACGATGTCTACCACTACCAGCGGACAAGAAACCGAGAAGGTTAACACTAACATTGTTACCCTTACTCGCTTCCTCACCGAGGAGCAGGCCAAGCACCCAGAGGCTACTGGTGACTTTACGTAAGTTCATGTTGTTTCAAAGCCTCAATCTCATGACAGCCTCACTGACTTTTCTCTCTCAGTCTATTGTGCCACGCTCTCCAGTTCTCTTTCAAGTCCATTGCCTACTACATTCGACGCGCCACCCTAGTCAACCTCACAGGTTTGGCTGGCTCTTCCAATAGCACCGGCGACGACCAGAAGAAGCTCGATGTCATCTCCAACGACCTCTTCATTGAGGCCATGCGCTCCTCAGGAAAGTGTGCCCTCCTAGTCTCCGAGGAGGAGGACGAGATCATCTACTTCAAGGACGCCCATGATGCCCACTACGCTGTCGCCTGCGATCCCATTGATGGATCATCCAACTTGGACGCCGGTGTCTCTGTCGGCACCATCTTCGCCATTCACAAGCTCCCCGAGGGCTCCAAGGGTGTCAAGGACGACATCCTGAAGCCCGGCACCGAACTGCTTGCTGCTGGTTTCACCATGTACGGTGCCTCTGCTCAGCTTGTCATTACCATGCGTGGCGGAACCGTCAACGGCTTCACTCTCGATAACGGTGTGGGAGAGTTCATTCTGTCCCACCCCAACATGCGCCTACCCAAGTCGCGCGCCATCTACTCAGCCAACGAGGGTAACTCTCTGTACTGGGAGGACAAGACCATCAACTACTTCAACTCCCTAAAGCAAGCCCAAGAAGACGGCAAGCCTTACAGCTCGCGTTACATTGGTTCTATGGTTGCTGATGCCTACCGAACTCTTCTCTACGGAGGTATTTTTGCTTACCCCGCTGACAAGAAGAGCCCTAAGGGCAAGCTCCGTATCCTGTACGAGTGTGCGCCCATGGCTCTCATCTTCGAGAATGGTTAGTTTACCACACAGTAGCCCTGGTCTTCATTCCGCTAACTTTTTGCTTCTAGCTGGTGGTCAAGCTGTCGACAGCAAGATGAACCGCATGCTCGAGGTGGTGCCCGAGCACATCCACGACAAGGCCGGTATCTTTATGGGTAGTTACGACGAGGTCGAGAAGGTGAAGAAGTTCCACAAGTAAAGAGGGAAACAAATACGGCGCTTTGGCATGGGATCATGAATTCATTTAAATATCAAAAAGCGAACATCATGAGTGAATGAGCATTTAATGATCATATCAATTTATCATATCTTTTTTTCCTGCATCATGTAAAGTGTCGTCATGATGAGAAGTCATGATCGTAGGCCATCATGGCGGCGGTTTAGCTGGTGATGTCACATGCAACATGGTCTTGACGGCAAGGA
This sequence comes from Fusarium torulosum, assembly GCA_900312805.1. Classification (NCBI taxonomy): domain Eukaryota; kingdom Fungi; phylum Ascomycota; class Sordariomycetes; order Hypocreales; family Nectriaceae; genus Fusarium; species Fusarium torulosum. The sequence goes on from ONZP01000441.1 coordinate 4,962, forward strand.
TGCGCGTTAGAGGAAAACTCTTCTGGTATGAGATAACCTAAGTGAGGCCGTAACATGGTCACCGGTCGGATGGTGGTCACTTACATCTAGCATAGTCCAGTTAGTTACTCTGTCGTTGCAGGCTCTCCGTGGTACAGATAGCTGTCTGCAGGACCGAACGCGCAGTGGGAGACAATATGTCGAGATGCCAAACAAAGTGAGCATTCCTTCCAGTTATGGATCTACGGCTCGTGACCCAACGTATGGCATTCGTTAGAGGAAAACCCATTACACCATAACCTCAGATTGAAGATACATCAGAACATCTAATCAGTCCTCATCTCGACAGTCATGTCGCGGATTCACAGCATGGAAAAATCAAACACCTCTTCAGAGTACGAGTCTCCAGACGGAGCTCAGCCATTTGGGCTACAAGAACCCGTTGCCACCAAAGAGTACCACAAAACAATGCTTTTGTTTATTTGTAGTTTACTCAAGTAGGAACTACACATGAGGTATCGAGTATAGTTACAAAAGGCCGCAGAACAAAGCCTTCCAAGCAGGACGAGGGCTAGCCTTAACTTCGAGATTAGGCTTCTTCAGATCCTCCTCGTCGTCGCTCTCATCATTGCACTTCTTGACCGCAGCGATTGAGTTGATGACCAGCTTAAAGTCTCCATCCTGCTTATCAAAGAAGCTGTTCAATGTCAGCATCTCAATGTCATGTATCAAGCACAGAGAAAGAAAAGCCTTACCTTCGCGTCATGAGAGATATCCTCTTGATATCATCCGTCCTCAAAGGCTCGGGATCCTCCACCTCCCTCCCGCGATACGTCGCCTTGAACTCATCCCACGTTTTGACCAAAACACCCCCCTCGCGCGGCGCCTCAAAATCCACCTCCCAGCTCACACCGGACTCATCCCTGCCGTCCTTCCTCTTCCCCGGGAGAGTGTCCTTGACGTTAAGCGTGAACTTGTGATCCGAGCTGCCCGCCCCGAGCACAAGCTGCAGACCCCTCGCGTCCGAGAGATTCAGCCCCAGATCGCCCTGCGTGCGCTGCGACGCAAAGCCCGCGCCGCCCAGCGTCTTGGTGTCCAGGTTCCCGTGGTAGATGGCCTGCGTGGGGCTTGAGACCGTCAGGTGTGAGATGCTGGAGCCGCCGCGGACGCGGTCGTCTTGAGCGGTCCAGAGACTGCTGTCCCAAGGCCTTTTCAGGAATGTTAGCTTGGGGAAAAGGGATGGCGGGTTGTGTACGTACTTGGCGCCACCGAAGAGGAAGTTTACGTGACGTTCCATGATTGTTGCTAGTGAATTGATGTATTTGTTATGAATTGAGTTGAGATGGCTGATATTTCGCTATGTTTAAGCGGGTTGAAGTGGATGACGCAATTGAGTTCATGTACCGTTGCCGTGACGGCAGTTGACATTTTGACAGTTTGACATGCTTACGTACAGCAATAAGTTAAGTTTCACAATGCACCTTTTACTTATACTCGTATTAGGACTGTGGTTCTTTAGGAATCTGTCTTTAGGAAGCTATCTCTTTATTTTGCATGTTCTCAAAAACGCCATAAATATGCACTACCAGAGATGCGTCCACCTTGCATCCACACTGATACCGCGATGGAAAGTACAAAGTACGTGCAAACAAGGTTCACACCTCAGAAGTATAACGTTAAGCCAAGCACAAGTCAATTGACCTGGGCTCTGGAGCTGAAGTGGTCTAGACTCAACTCAAGCTGTTTCAGCCATCTCTCCTCTTTGGCACTGGCGGATAAAAAACGGATTTGACTTGTCCTCTGTGAATTGGTAGGAAATAGTGTCTATTAACGCCGGGTTTTATCTCCATCTTAAATGGCAATTCCGATAAACTACCTTGACTTTTTTGGGTAATATAATATACATAGGTAATATCATAACTTACCCCATTCTCCCGTCTGTCCATTAACTCCATACTACACATATCGCACGCACTTCCTTTTCCGGTTCTCTTTTCCCTTTCCTTCTCAATTACAAGCATTATCCCACATAACATCCCGCAGGCAGGCCGATATCATTCGTCACTACGGACTAGATAGACGAGGGTTTGAATCCTTGTGGGAGGAGAATCCATGCGTCAATCTTGATCTTTGCAATCATACTCCCTCTGCTACACTACCCGGTTGCGCCTTGGGGCCTTGTCCGTATTGCGTATTGCGTATGCTGCCGCGGAGTCGGTACCAGGCTTCCCCCCCAAAGGACCCGGCGCTCGCTTTCAAACCTTCCGAGCCTGGTTTCATTTTCCCATTTACCTCTTTTGGTGTCCGCAGGAGCCGAAGTTACGCACACGGGACAACACGACGCCCAATTAACGCGGCGGGTATAACTGTGAAGTTCGCAACACTCCCTTTTTTCATGCAACCCTCCTTGGCACGTGGTGGTAGGACCAACGACTCGACGAAGGATGTAGGATGTAGGATGTAGTCTAGGACTCGGTTGGGAAGCAATTCCAATTTCAATTCCAATTCCCACCCTGGTACTCCGTATTCCGTCTGTTAGTAGTAACCGCCGAGAATAGATCATACAGCAACTCCTTAACACAACTCGTTAACATAACTCATCAACACAACGTTATGTACGTATTAATGAGGGGAGAGAAGCAGACACAAAACAAGGCTCTCTAAAGAGCGGCGCAAGTTCTGGATTCCGCCTCTGTAACTTAGCTCAACGTAGCCGCCTGCACACGTAGAGTAAATCCACCACAGAGATGCAGCTGAAGCCACTCTCAAGCCATCAACACACTATACCAAATACCTGGGGTTCTATCTTCAGCTCCGTATCCGCGAGGAGACCACTAAAAAGAACGAGACAAAAAAGCACATGTTTATTTGAGCCACTTGCATGAGCCTCCTGTTACTACCTAAAGCTTCGCATAATTAATTCACTTTCTTATCATGCCATCTCTCCCTCAGCCAGCCTCGTTGGGTATCAAGGTTTGTCGGCTCCGGTCCAACGGTACATCTTGTAGCCACTTTATCACGTCACGATCACCATCAAACTCGCCAAGCTTTTGATTCGTACAATGCGTCGTGCACGTTTATTCATCATCTAATACTCTCGACGGCTCTGGCAGGTAGTCCTCGTTGAACCCCGCAGCCGCCATCTTTGTTTGTTTGTTGGTCTGCCCCCTCGCCTGCCTTTCAACCTTTGCCATCCTCACCAACTTGTGTCCAATATAAATTCAGATGCATAAGTGTGTGTGCATTCCTTCAAAACGCCTCAATCTTTCCCTTCGCTTCGCCATCCCATTTCCAAATAAGCAATCGTCCGTGCACCATGCGGCCGTTACAGAAAACCACATGGTCGAGCGCTTCGACCCTGTGAACATAAAACGAAAGCAGGCGAGTAAACATCGTCTGTGGAACACCTTTGATAGTATCCAAGAAGTGAAGAGTGTGGAGTGTGAAAGTGTCCCAAATGTCAAAACTCGCCATGCTATGCCTTGTGAGGCTCATTCCCAACGCCTAACCAAAATCTCAAAGTCGCTGCGTTTCTTTGTCTCTCTGTTTCTCTCCTTCATGCCCGTCACCTTATTGGTGATGAATCAGGCCAGGTGAGCCAGGCATTGACAGAGGCGTGGTCGGGTAGTCGAAGCCAGCCTCTGAGCAGTTGGCAGAATGGTCGAAAGAGTGTGACAGCGGAGGAGTCTGCGAACCCCATCAGCAACGTGGATCTCGTATAACCCCACGGGGCGTTTGACTGGCGTGACTCACATGAGGGTTGGACTGTTCGTATGGGCTACCACCGTGGAAGTCCATAGGAGGCATATAACCATAGGTCATGTAAGGAGCGAGTCCATCTTCGCTGGAGTACGTCTCTCGCTTGATGGCATCGCTGAAGTGTGTCATGGAAGGTAGTGTCATGGGCACTGTGGACGCTGTCATGTAGTTGGGGTAGGCTTCAGCGGTTGTGATGGCTGGGTAGTGCTGGGTTGAGCCGTAGGGAGCAAGGAGGATCTCATCGGGAGCAGGGTACGTCGAGTAGGTGAACTGAGGAGGGCTGTCTGAACGGGCTCGATCGTCGTATGTGCCGGAGAAGAAAAGCTCATCAGTAGTTTCCATGGGAGGAGTGAACTGGCCCTGGGAAACTACAGGCTTGCTGGGAGCTGCGGATTGCGATTTTTGAGTCTTGGGTGCGGAGGGGGATCGCTTCGACTTGGTAGGCTTCTGTGGCTGCTTGTCGGACTCGGCATCGTCAGAAGAACCAGCACGGCGCTCGAGGTCTTCAAGACGGCGCTTAAGCTTCTTGCCTGCAGTTAAATGTTAGTCTTGTTAAACCTTCAAGGAAGATACCTCCAGGGTCAACATACGGTAGTTGCGCTGAGCAATGCGGTTCTGTATCCTTCGGCGCTCGGCAAGGTCAGAGATCTTGGTCCAGTCCTCGTCAGGGTTGGCAGAAGCACTGAAAGCACTGCTTGTTCCTGAGTATTGTCTGGGAGGTGGGGGAGCGGCCGCATAGGCGTAGGTGGATTGTGTCATGAACATCGACATTGTGAAGTATGTTATATGTGTGAGTGGGGGACTTGTTGTTATTGAGAGTAGTAATCGTCGAGTTGGTGGACGACGAAGCTCTAGATAACCCAAAGCACGATTGGGATAGCTGATTTATTCTCAATTGTTTCCGTATCTGTCTGTTCTGTTCCGTCTGTCTTTATATCCAAACGAATTAACAGGCAACAATGGCCAAGGCGAGGTGAGTTGCTTGGGTTGAGGTGAGGATTGGTAGTAGTGTATATATGAGTGGAAGATGAGAAAGATCAAGAAGATCTGAAGCTGCTTGAAGCTGGATCTGTTGATGTAGTTGAACTTGGAGATAGATGGAGAGCAAGATGGTAGGTGAGGGGGAAGAGGCTGTATATTAAATATCCCCAAAGCTCCAGCTGCGGGAGCAGGCATAACGGAGAGGCCCAAGGAAGCGACTGACGAGGAAGGGACCCTGGGTACTGGGCTGGGGTGTGAAAAGAAGTTGATGGGGGGGTATTGAGCACTCTCCATGGTAAAAACCATGCCCTGCGCTTTCCCTTCGCTTTGATCAATCTGCACTGCACCTTATAATACACACCTCTTTCCCAGGCTGGAGTAGCACACCCTTGCTCCTGCCCACCACATCCACCACCCATCACACTCCATTTTCCACTGCCCACGCCCTCCCCCCCGGCAAGCACCTTAGCACCCAAGCACGGCCACAACCAGAGAAAGGTCCCCGGTGCCTTCTGAAGTGTGAACTCTGAACCCAGGAAGAGGGGTGTCGCTGCGACGGGCCTGGTGCTGGCGCTGGCCTCACAGGGCTGGTGCTCATCACTTACCCTCTGAGCCCCAATGCAGAACCAGGCCAGGGTAGCTGTAGGTACGTACCTCCGCCTTTTCAATCCCGTCTTCCATCCCAGCCTGCCTCCACTGTCGCATTCAGCAGGCTCGCACTCACAGTTGCTTGACTGGACCATTGACCATACAATGGAGCGTCGAAATCCTTCGTGGCGCCAAGCTTGCATGTCAACCCGTTTAATTTACATCGTTTCTGCCATTTTGCAGCGGAATGCGAGGCACTCGAAGAAAGCATCGACAGAAATTGAATTGAGTTATAGCCGCGAAAAGCACTGCCAGTCAACCCCTAAACTCTTCATCAATACACATGAAACTGTCTCATTTGGTACGTACGGCTCGGGCAATCGACTGTCGATCTTCAAACATAGGATTTATAATAAACTCCGCTACATGTCCGCTTCCAACCCCAACGGGACTAACGGGTGAATACTGACAAATGTTGTTTCCTTTGATGAAAGGATTCAGCATCATAATAGTCATATTCAACGGACTTGATCACTATTAGTCTTCACGGCCAATACAACGTCCGATGTCCGCTGCGTTTCTCTGCCTGCCTGATGTCGCCGCGGAACAAGGAGGGGAGTGTTTTGCCATTCTGCTCAACGGTGTCTGTTCAAAAGAGCGGGATTCAGTCTCCAAGCACTGAATGCATGGAATACAAATCGGGGTTAATGGAGAGCCGCAGTCAACCTCCAGTACGAGCAGCGGGTTTAAGCATTTGCTGTGCTTTGATGCGCTGTGTTGTGTTGTACTGTGCTGTGCCATAGAGCAGCAACGTATCTTTCATGACAAATACAGCCTGGAATGGATGCATATATTTGCGTTCATCGGTAGTGTTCACCATTCAATACCGTCTCTTAGTGCACCGTTCGTCATGTAGCATCAACGGTGGATAGACGATGAACGACTAGGCGCAGCCAAAAGGGCGGGAAGCAGAATAGCACCAAGCCATTACAGCAGCCCAGCCCAGCGTATTGTTATCCGTGGTGCCCATTGGTTCCCTGACCGTTTGAAACCTACCTTCAACCTACTGATAATGGACTGGAGAGAGAGTGGCACGCAAAAAGATCCTTTGTGAAGGAGCCATGTGCTGGACGCTAAGCCCACAAGCCAACCAGGTCCCCTAAAACAAGCCATGGACCAGCAAAGAAGCTTCAAGGCAGACTCGAAGGAATCTGTGCTAAATTTGCCCACTTTTGTCGAATCGATTGCCGTCTCCGCTTGGCGCAGCGTAGCATCGTCTGGCTCCCCCTAGCTCCCTGGCCCAGGTCCAGGGCACAGCACGTTCTGTCCATCGCTCTCAGGGCTCTCCTCTCTGTCTCTTGACCTACCCGGGACCTGGTAGCTAACAAGGCCCTGGTACACATCAACGATCTGACCAATCACGATAGTATATGACCGAGCCCCCATGCCAAAGAGTTGATGGTGACCAATTGCTGTCTCACAACCCCAGGCTCCTCTTTCTCGCTATCGCTCCAAGGACCGTTTTGCCGGGTAGACTTAGACTTAGACTTGGGAACCTTTGGAACGGGCGGCGCCAGCGTGAACAACGCCCGTCGTAGGGCTGTGTGATGACACAACTATTCACCAGAGGCTGGTCAACCTCTACTGTACAGTACACTCTGCGCTACCGCCCAAGCCCTGCCGTGGAGATCAACATGCACGTATTTAGAATATCTCGACTATTCGTTCGATTGTGGTTTAGGCTGACCAAGTACTGAAGCCTCAAGCTCTCCAGGAGCCAAGACATTCCCGCGTGGGAGATCATTTGTTCCCCCTGCTTGCAAGCAAGAGGTTGACAAGCGACATCACCATCGTGCCATTTCCCCGTCAGTGCCAGGTGCGCGTCTGTCCTTACCGGTCGTCGCTGTTGTCGTCGTCTAAAGGACCCAAGTCAACTCCCTTTCCCACCACCCTCCACACGATACACCCAACCACATGGCTACGAGACAGCGCACCCTTGTGAATTAACCATCCGGAATATTAAATGGCGTTGGAGTTGCATTTTGCAGTCGCTGTCGCTGTCGCAGTTACAGTTGAAGTTGCACCTGTCTAGATTAGAACAATGCTGGGAGTATATCAACCAAGCATGATAGATAGGGAGTAATGGTGGTATTGAATTGACTGTGGCTTGATGGGGTAATTGAGACCTTCGCGGTACAGCAAACTACTGGACCGGCACCGCCCTCATGGCTCTTGATGAGTCTTTACTTTTCACCGGCTTCAGCCCTCCCAGTCATGTTATATTACATACAGTTCCCTGGATATCTTTTCTAGAATTCAAGTTTATTTGTCAGAGGAGGCCATACTGGAAATCAACCTACCCTATTTACAGTAAATAAAATACCCTACAGTTTTAGAGACCTGCCAGGGTCGGCTGTTTTTACGATCAAGCTTCCGGCTGTTGACATTAAGCGCGGCCGCAATAAGACGCTACCAATCTTCACTCCTCGAAAGGCGGCCGACCCCTGCTTCCGACCGTTGAGTGGCAACGCGTCGCTCCATTTGACTCCAATTTGGATCCTGTACAAGGGGGCCATGGGGGTGAGGGTGAAAATCCTCCACATAACTTGGTTATTTGACGTTGTTTTTGGGGGCTGTTGAGGATCGACGTCCTTCGAGCCCTTCGCCTACGTATTTTGACGATGCAAGTGTTGACATATTAGATATTAGATGATTGTGATAGCTGTTCAAGGTCGACCTAACCTCTTTTGGGATATTTTGCCTGTAAGGATGCGCAACACTGGAGTCTGAACCTTGTTTGTTTTGCCCACAAGTACATGTGGTCGTAGTGAGACAGGCCTTCGGAGTGTGTACCCGTGCTGCAGCATTGGGGCAAATTAACCTGTATTGGCTGAATCCTTCAGCGGTGCGCCCTGAGGTTACGACGATTGCATTCATCGCATTCGCTGGGATTTAAGAGGTGCGATGCTTGATTACACTATCACCTCCGCTTCCGCTTTCGCGTGTTGGACTGCACACCTGGCGCTTATCTTCTCGATCTACTCGACGGTGATATTCAGTGCCGGCGCCCGTTTTACCAGTTGACCGGATGACACAAGAAGCATTGTCGATCGGCTGCATTCGGCTGGCTCGTGAAAGCAAAGTATCCGCGGCAAAACAGCGTTGCAGATGGGGGGACCTGGGACTGGCGTTGACTTACACGGACTTTCTCTCTTCTCATGAAGTTATTTCATTCACACTAAATTGTAGCGTATCCACGACGCATGAATAGGCGGTCTACTTGAACATCTTTGTAGGCTATAGCGCTATTCTAAGCACTTCTCGAGTGTTCATCCTTACTATGGGAGGGCTGCGTTAAAATTGAAGTGCTCGTGTCGCTTGGCTCCTAGGGTGCCATCTCACGGATATAGATGAAACTTTGAAAGTCGTGAAAACCGTAAAAGGAAATGGCCGGCTCCGGGATATGGTGAGAACCGGCTCCGCGGTGAAAGCCATTGTCGACCACACCAAATGTTGAATACACATACACACTACGTAGGTGGTGTCTTTTGATGGCGCCAGCGCGCGGCAGAACAGCGTCCTACGTCCTGCTTCCTAGTTTCTCGACGACGTACGTAGTGCTCAAGTTGGTTGAGCCCCTTTTAATATTACCCGTACGGTCGAATTGAACATGTTACAATGAAGGAGCCGTCTTTGTTCACAATACGCAGCGGGCGGGATTTGCCCGTGGCAAACAGGCCGAGATAGCGTCCTTTACGGGATGACAATCCTTTGCCAAGGAAGACTTGAAAGGACGAAACAAGCGCGAGATCACATACTGGTCTTTGGGCTTTTTAGCATGGAAGTGATGACCGACGACTACTGAATATTAGTGGGAGGCTTAGGCTGTGATAAAAAGCGGCGCGGGACAGTTATGAGACCCCCCTTGTCCTTGCAAACGGCGCTCGCACACGTGATTGGATCCTTATGAGCTGTCAAGCGCGATAGATTTTGGGCTGGTGTCGAAGTTTGTCAGTGTGTCAGTGTGCCAAAGTGAAGGGTCGCACGAACAAGAGGGACGACAAGGGCCTGCCATTGGACCCTCAGCCGCACTCAAATTTCCTCCCATTGCGTTTCGACTGAAGGGAGGACTAAGGGCGAAGCCTGAGTGGGCGGGGAGTCGGGGACCACAGGATTTAACGGCCGTGAGCTTGAGCTCGTCACACGTCACTCGTCACAGCACACAGCATACACAACGATCCTGGCATCTGGTGGTTGCTTTTTTCTTCTTCTGTTTCTGTAATGTTAAATTTCCGAGGAGGCGTCTCGACCGTTGAAACTATGGACTTCAAACAGAAGCCCGAAGCCCGACGGAAAGATTGAATTGTGCTGTGCCGCATCTAGCTTAAGGGTAAAATCAAGATAGCTTCAACCGTCGTGCTCGGATATGTCCCCCCATCCTAGGCAAGAGTCGAGTCGAGACAGAATATCCCTATCACTTATCCGAGTCTGATGCAAGTGATCTTTTGCCACCTCCTCTTTTTCTTGTGATTCTCATGTCTTGATCAGTCAATCCGTATGGTCTCGATACACCTCATCCCCCGCACGTAATCGCTTCACAGTTGCAACACATAACTAACGGAATGCCGCTCCGGCTTTTAATTTACATGGATGTGTGGAGGTGTTGATTAAAGGACCCCAACTGCCTGGGAAAGCTTAGCTTTGTAGCACGGCCCTTATTATACCTTCTATTAATTGATAAAGATCAAAAATATCTTCATCGCCTCATTACCAGCCAAGTCGTGTATTATTACACACCCTGCTGTGACAACACAGACGCCGAAGTGTCTCCCACCATCAGAAACCCCTTGTCTATGGTCGAGTCCGTGTTTACACTGCTCTCTCACAAACGAAACGTTGAGTGCAATATACCACAAGCGTACAGTAGACTGTTGTTTGTACAGGCTTCTAGACTTCTGACATGTCTCCATATCCCCGATTCGTCTATTAATTCCTGGAATAAAATCGAGCCAATCTCAATATGCGCCCCCACCTTGTGGGGAATCAGTCGATTTGTGTAGTACATCACCGCCCAAGTTTGGAGAGAATCGACAAGCCATTCCATTGCACTGACTTTGTTCGTGGCTGTGGATTTTCTTGCCCTGCGTTTATTCCCAGCCCGCGGACTTTGTCTTTGTCCTGCGGACATAGTAGTGGGAATCGCACTAGTTTTTAGCAACGCAACGCAGTCCAGGATAACATAGAGATAAACGACGTGTGGTTAACGTGCTCTGTAAATCATACTCTATAGTACGTATCCACATGGATGAAATAGGAAATCAGTGTACGATGGATCTTAGGCCCCCATATCCAGTACACCATCAAATATCTATCTGTTGGGGTGTGGATGGGCGGGCATATGGTAAATTTGCCGGAAGTAACCTACCTCCAACTCCAAACTCCAAACTCCAAGTGAAAGGGAAAGGGAAAAGGCACTCAGCCTTACAAGTTACACCTGACAGTCGGGACCACATATCGTCTCTGGCTCCGTGCCTCATGCAATGCACACTGCACTGCACACTTTCTTCACATCATCCACAGCATCGGATATCGACATGGCATGGATATTTCTCCATTGCAACTCAATTCCTCAAGTAAACACTGGCTGACCATGAGGACCCCCCCTGTGCAACTTGTCCTTGATCCTTGAGGCCTGACAAATTGATTGTATTCAGACCTCAGGTCTCGACTATTGATCTTGATCAGTGAATGGACCGTGGACGGTTGGATGGCTGAAACTGACACTAGAAGCACGCGCAGCACCACATACTAATTACAGTACAGATGCATGTGTTAGCAGCACAAAGGGTCCCCTGTTGACGGGACTTTGGTCCTGTGTCCCAATCCGGGCATATTCGTCGACTGCGTGGCCCAAACCACTGGGCCCATCTTGCTTCGCCTGGCGCAACTTCAGAATGGGAGCCGTCTACCCAATGACGCTCCGGTATTGCCAGGCTGCTATGCTTCTCCCCCCTGAGACACATGGTGCATGTATGTACGTGGCACCGCCCGTTATCCTTTACACTTCATCCGCCTTTCTGGCCCAAACACCACGCTCTTTGTTGATCAACATCACGGGTTGCGGCTTGGGGTTACATTCAGCATTGAGGATAAGACGGCACTGAATGTCCTCGATGTAGGAGTCGATAGACCGGACCCGTTGAACGGCAACTCTTGTCCAATCTTTTGTGAGCCCGACATTTTGCGTGCTTATCAAGTAGTAAAAGCAAAAGGTGATTACAAGAGCACGGGCGTGAGAAACCCCCTACCGTTATCCGTCATCTCACCTCGATAGGGAACCTGTCCAGCCCTACGAGACAAACGGTTGGGCCCTTGAATTCACCATCCTCCAACCGGATGATAGAGAATCACCTCAATCAATCCTCCTTCCCCCTCTGTCATCTCTATCATCACTATACCTATCCCCCTATGGCCCTCCTGACAAATATCGTCCGACCGGTTTAGAAGTGACAAGTGACAAAGGATCCTTTGGGGTCTAGCGGCGGCCGCTGCGCCCTGAGCCAGATCACTGGAACTAAGGTACGTACCTATAGTACTTACAGCCTGGTACGTGTAGCAGGGTGCAGGGCAAAAGCCTTATCCTGGCTCTAGCTTTAGCTCTAAGCTCAAGCTCAAGCTCCTTAGCTGCCCAGCAAGCTCCGGTAGCTGTCGATCATATCGAGTACAGCAAGCTTTATCACCAACACTCGAGTCGGGGGTTATGACCAAATTGCCAATGCGCCGATCAAAAACCAATAATAATTTTGCTCACGGACTTTGCGGGTATATTCAACCCGTATAGAAGACCTCAAATCAAATCACCAAACTGTCTAGAAGTGAGGGCTGTGACAATTGTTTATTGACATTAATCCGAAATAGGGAATTTTGTTGATATTAGGTCCCCGAAACACTAGGACAACAAGCATCATGACCGTGTATGAACCTGCGTGTCAACAACTGCGGTGCAGAACGGCTCTTCGGCAAAGCCGTAGTGACCCATGCAGGCCAGACAAGGCATACTACCAACAACCACCTAACTACCAACGACGAACAGGTATCCATTTTACGGAGCTTCTTCAAAGTGCAGAGTGCAGACAACTTAACTTAGATGCGCGTAAAGCGGGCAGAAAGGTATCGACCTTTTGCACTCGACAAGGACCACCGGAGACAAACGGAGGAACCAATGCTCCATCTGTTCCGTTGTTTCGAGAGGTGCCCGGTCAAAGTCGGCGGTTAGCATTTCCGTGTCTACATGCAATACGCCGGACATCGGAAAAGTTCATGCCATGCGGCCCTGTCCAATGACCAGTACTGGGGATTGGTCATAAACGGTATCCCGCTTCATGAATTGGCCCGCAGACTCCGTTCCGTATGCAGTCTAGAAGTCGCTGGACTCTTTTGAATTTGTGTGTTTTTACCACACATATCAATCTCTCAAAAAGCCTCTTTTTTGACGGACTCAACTGCTGACACAACCGTCGTCTGACAGGAACATACCTACTCCCTTCTCCAGGTCTGCACCGCTCCCTCGGTACTTCTCATGTCGTCTCAGACTCCCGCCAACGCGGGTGGGTTTAAGGTTCTCACTCTGCCCAAGCCACTGACCGGCATTTCGGGGATCCATTCTCACTGCTGACTACAGTAGCTACGGCTCACGGCTCAAGGGTTTTTGGGGCCTGATGGGTGTGTGCTGTCCAGGTCCTAACTACAGTAACGCCAGTACACCCTGGGCATAGGCCTTCGAGGTGCCCGGAAACTTTTGCTGGGCTGGCAGTCTAGCACTGCCATTACCAGAATGGAGCGGATACTTTTCCCCCCGAACCATGACACTAATGTTGGTCAAAGTCTCCGAGTGCCAATTCGTCAAGATATACGGACCATTTGACGTCGTCACGTATCTTAGCGAAGGAGAATTAAGATAATCGTGAGCATCATTTCCCATCGTTGAAACTTACTCCCTTGCGGCAGGTATTCGGCTTCACGAGCCGCAAGCCATTAGCCCACAAGCCAGTAGGTACCTTATTACTCTGTAAGCCACGGCACGATCCCCACGACTGTGCACCTGTGGAGTCAAGATAGATAGATGTGCATGCAGGTCTCCTTTCCTTTCATGTGAAGGTGAAGCAAGACATGAGTACGGCACAGACTGAGGAACAAAAGTTGGGGATCTGCCAAGGATTCTTTAACCAGACCTGATCATTTAGACGAATTACCCTCTAGCGGCCACCTGAGTCACAATTGATGCACTGGGCCACTGGCTAGGAGGAAATATGTTACATCGCGACAGAGAGACGGCCGTCCGTATTTCCGCATCGTTTCCTGAGTCCTGGGGAGCCTTTTGAGTTTGACTTTGTTGGCGTACGATAGCCCGTAGCTTGGGGTTTCAAGGTGCAATACTCGATACTTACGCCTGTAGCGTTGCACTGTAGCGCGTTCACCTTCAGCGCGCCCGCACTCGAACTCGGCTGCCAGAAATATGAAGGGGACGGGAGGGGCATTTGCAAGGGCTGTGGGGTGCAATTACAGCAGCCTGGATCCTTGACAGGTACGTACTTGGGTCGAACTCCAGTAAGGGGGAAACGTTTCTGGGGTCCAAAAGACATCAGTGGGCAAAATGACTTGCCGGGTTAGTCAGGCC
>ONZP01000443.1:0-90320 GCA_900312805.1 Fusarium torulosum
ATACTCGCTTATTAAGCACGTTATATATAAATCTATAGTTTAGACAGAGGCTATATATGAACTAAAAGTAAGATTACCCGTTAATAATCCTGTTTTGCATTCCCTTGGAAATCTGAGACAGAAATAAGGCGTCCATCTTGAAATGGGCTTAGATACATTGATGACCTGATAGGTCGGCTATGTAGGTGGCTTAGCTACTACGTGAAGAACTACATCTGCTTATTGGGCCATCCACTCGTATACTAGTCAGGCAGACTCAAACAGATAAAGACGCAAGGCAACGTGGCGATGATTATCGAAAATGCCGCGATACTTAATGTGAATTTATCATTTATTTCAATCTTTACACATCGTCATATTCCATCATATTCGTCTACATTTCTCAATGCTACCAGTGTCAAGACCAGGCTTGCATTCTTGGAGGCCAGCTGCTGTGCTGCGCGCTGCAACTACAGGCCCTAACAGGCTGAAGCCACAGATCAGTATCCCGAGAGCATGCCGCTGTGGTAAACAAGGCCATTTACCAGTCAAAGGAAACACAAAATCCCTCAGTACAAAGTTTATACCATTTCAAAGAACACGGCCCCCGGAGTCTGCTCGCAGATCAGATCAGGCATACCAGTATGCTGCCTGGATTGCTGACCAGATTGGTCTGTATTGGCTATACACAAGCATGATATGCATGTGTGTTACATGGGTCGCACTTTTGCTTCAAATATCTGTACATTGTATGTTGTCGCTATCCTGGTCTGTTTTTGAAATGGGCGACAATTTGTTCGACATCGGACAAGGCTCTGCCTCTCTTTACCAGTTCTTCCAGGTATACTGCAATCGGCGGAGCGACATTCTTGAAAGCGAAAGATTGGCCAAGCGATTGGCATCGCGAACCGATGATTTACCAGTGTACTCTCGTCTCAAAGAAGGAGAAATACGTCTTCTCATTCTTGAACCTGGAACGCAAGAGAGTCTTGTTAGATGCAAACTGTGTACTTGCAGCCAGACTGATAAGATTCCTTATCAGGCCCTCTCTTACACCTGGGGTGACCCAACCAAGGTTCTGAGCATTGATTGCAATGGAGAAAATATGCAGATTGCATCAAACCTTCACCAAGCGTTACTGCACCTCCGCCACCCACGTCGTACGAGAATCCTATGGATCGACGCTCTTTGCATCAACCAAGGCGATTTCAAGGAGCGCGGTCAACAAGTCCAACTGATGAGGACCATCTATGCCGGGGCTAGACAGGTCGTTGCATGGCTCGGCGAAGGCACCCAAGAATCTCTAAATGCCTTTGCTTATCTCTCCAAAGACCCACGCTCCAACCGTGGAGGCCTCCTGTCTAACGAACCTTGGGAATCGATTGGGCTCGACTTTATCATCGAGCCTCATAAAACGGATCATTACAAAGAAGACCTACTTTGTCTGACCAAGCTCCTCGAACGGCCGTGGTTTCGGAGGTTATGGGTTCTCCAGGAAGTCGTGCATGGGGAAAATGTGATTGTTATGGCAGGAAACGAAACAGTGAGCTGGGGCCTCTTGGCGAAATCTGTTCAGAAGCTCTATCGCTCAGGTTTGATTCTAGGGAAGTCTTCAGAAAAAGCACAAGCTGGCGCAGCTGCTGTCATCGAAATGGAAAGCATCAGGCGCTCTCGTCCAGGCCTACTATCGGTGCTGCTTGCTACCAATTCTGGGGAATGCTCTGACGCACGGGACAGGCTATACGCCGTTCTTAATCTGGCAAATGACTATGATTCCAAGAGAGATATTGGCACCTTCGGGCCAGACTATAGTCTAGAACCAAAGGAGATTTTCACTCGGTTTGCTCGATGGTGCGTCGAGCGTGGAAATATCGACTTTTTATCTTGCACCACAAGGGCAGAAGTGAACATGAAGGAGGAGCTTCAACTCCCATCTTGGGTACCTGATTGGACCAACATTGACAACGACCATCCTTTCGCTCGGTATTTGGATCGTGTTCCGTTTCGAGCAGATATCGGCCTTGAAGAATTGCCTCATAGCCAACCACGCATCACTGAGGATAACGAACTTGTTCTTTTTGGAGCCATTGTTGGTGTTATCGAACATGTGGGCCCATCGTCGACTTTCAAGAAAAGTAACATGGACGCAGAAGCGAAAGAGCTTGTTAATACGGCCCTTGCGAACCAAAGGTGGTTAGAAGAATGCCGAAATATTGGTGGGCGGATACAAAACAGTTCACAGAAACAGTTCTGGCGTACTGTTACAGCAACTTTGACGGGCGCAGGATACGCTGTCAGCGAAGACTTTGGGCGACGGTTCCACAAATACCTACAGATGCTTGACGAGATATCAGTTTCTGTTGGTCCAAAACAACATATATCAAGCTCAGTTTTCACCAGTTTCGCTTCCCAGAAATACCTCATTGCGAGCATTGAGTCAACAATACTGATGTGGACGTCGAAAAGGCGATTTGCTGTCACAGAACAGGGGATGATGGCATTAGTTCCCAGCAGTACCAAACCCGGCGATGTTGTTGCCGTAATGGCAGGTTCCAAGGTACCACTTGTATTTCGAGAGGTACCATACGCTGCGGGAAAGTATCACAAGGTTTTGGGGGAAGCATTTGTGGATGATCTGATGGATGGGAGATTTGTGATGGGGCATGTCGAGGATTATAAGCGGTTAGGGAAAGGTCATAACCGACCACTGTTCAAGTACTTTTTGCTTACATAGGTTTTTACCAAGTAATCCCAATTCATAGAGTCGTGAAAAAGTAGAGGTGGAAAGACAGTTGATCTGTTTTCCAAATATGCGTATCAGAGTCCTGGATAACTTATAATAAACTCCAACCGCTTCGAACGAGATGACGGATTATTGAAATGGCGATAGAGAAAAGATGTAGTTGTAAAGTTCAAGTCGAAAGAGGGAGTTCAGAATAACCCATAGTAAGTCTAAGGCTTTAAAAACAGATTGAACAACCAGATGTATGCGCCGTATAAATTTGCCTATTTGGGATGGTAACGAAGAACTGTAGTCTAGATTCTTGGCATAAAAGCCACTCCTCAATTGATCTGCAACGACTGCAACGAGTACCACTAACTGACACGCTAGGTAAGGCTCCGGCTCTTAGTCCTAGTCAAAATAAGGCAATTTATACGATACTATCCAGCAGCATGGAGACTTGATGGCGACCCGCCCGTAAACCTAAATGCAGCCATCGCATTGGTCCGAATAATTTCACGTTAGGCAGTACCAGTCTCGATATCCGCCTGCCCATGTCAATTGCCGAGTTTTGGGCGACCTTAATATACCTACTTAGCGACATTCGTGCAACATCTGTCACTCAAAAAGTTCCTTGAATCGTGGCCTTAAAAGGGAAAATGTTCCGCTGTTGGTCGCCCTTAACTTGTCACCCGGACCCACATCTCGGATCGTGATGAGTCATGTGTCATGATAAATAAAGAGAGTGATTAACTCAAAGAGATACTATTGCTCCGACAAACGCTCCAATTGACTTTGATACTGTCTACCTCCTTAAACTGGAACACCAGATATTCGAATCACGCTTCTCAAAATGCCGTCAGCAACTCGCCAAATCCTGTCATTAGTGCCGTGGGATCCAGAATCGCAGTATCATGTCGATCGGCTTTACGAGCAAAGAGTTCAATGCGGCTGGGACAAGCAACGAGTTGAGGGATGGAGAGCGAAACAGGTCTCGGGTAGCAAGTCCATCTTCTGGATTGTAAGCTTATAAAACCAACCCCAATAATCAAATACTAAACCCGTCTAGACGCTCCGACCAGAAAACCCCGAGACTCGCGAATTGCTTCAGCTTCATTTTGACTCATTCCCTGCGGTAAAGCCTGGTATCCTGCCATATCATATTAAAATATCTGACCTTTCCTAGGACCAAACCCCATTGATGGACACAGCTGGAAGCCTCAGAGCAAAACCCCGTACACCAACACACACAAAAATCTACCCCGTCGGTCACATCTCACTCGACGATAGCGACGAGAAATCAAAGGGTATTGTCCTCGACCTCCCCAAAGAAGGTGTCTATTGGATCAAGACCTTCTACGTCTCCACAGCACTCCGAAGTAAGGGTATTGGGCGAGCCGCGATGGACATCGTTGAGCACATGGCAATTGACTATCCACTTTGTGCCAAGACTCTAGCTCTTGATACTGCCGAGAAGGAGATGCAGAAGAGACTTTACCGAGAAAAGAATGGGAACGAAATTGGTGTAAGTGAGCGTTTCTTAGTGATGAGTTACTGGACTGACATTATCTAGACTGCGAACCAAGATTGGTATGAGCGTCGAGGATATAGGTTGATACATACGGAAAGAGGCCATTATATCGATGACGATGAACCTCCGGTGGACGCTGTTTTCTTGCGAAGGGATATTGCATAGGGGGATGCGTTATAAGATCCAGGTTTCGGTATTGCTAGCATTGCTATTTGTGTGATCGAGGATTGTTCTCGATTCCACTGTTGCGTTTACGATACAATCGTCTGACAGAATTTCGATAACTGGCCTCTAATCAAAGACATCTGTAACAAGGTTTTTCAAAAGGCATATCTCCGAACGTTGTGATATAGGATGGTACATGCTTACATAATAGATGCTACGAAACCAACATCCAACGTCTCTTCGTCTGCTCTCATTCCATCTTCCCAACATTTTCATTACTGTTCGACGATGGAGGATGCTATTCGGCCGAACGAACAAGCTGCTCGCGATATTTATGCCAGAGGATACCAAACATGGTCCACACTCTACGATACTGCTTGTAGACAAGCATTCTCCTCCGAAACCTACCTTCGACAACTATACACCGCCTTTCCGAATCATCCGATATTTCCACACGGCCTTGAAGTCGACACATCTTTCGTGAATGTTGCGCTGGCTAATGGGGTCACTACCTGGCTTGCGGCAGAAGATGACCATCTACCACCTTTCAAAACGAAAGCCCTGTTTTACGTTGCTTGGGACAAGCCTACCAAGATTATCTTGAGAGCGGAGACACGCTATTCCTCTACAACTCTTCCCGAAATCTTTGGACCGGATAGTCAACATATCCCTATTCTGATTCAGGCTTGGGCATTTATACTTTCCGCAAGATGGGCTGAGCTGATCCCAGGTGCACAAATATCTTATCAGAGCATACCAAGATCGATAGAAGGCCTCAATAAGTCACCGAAAGTGAGTGTTGGGGATCCCATTACAATCAAAATTGGAACTGTTAGCAAAGACGCTGCAACTTGGTGGACTGCCATCTTGTCAGTTGGGAGTGGCTGGGATGCCACGATACGTAACAAGAATGGCAACATTCTGCATTCACCTTGGTCAACGGTCCTAGAATCAGAACGCCCGATTCTAGTCTCAGCCAACATTAAGACAGAAGGTGCATCATCACACACCGGTCCAACCTCATTTAGTGCTGCCTGTCGATATCTGGAGGAGTATTGCAGTAAATATGGCATAGGCGATGGGATTATTCTGGCCGCTTTAGCGGCAGTCATATTAATTCCTACAACCAAGTACGACAACAGACTGATCATTCTACCTACTCTAGAGACAATTTATGACGACAGCAGGAAGGATAATGAGCCTCCAAAAGCACCAAGGTTCTCAATTCCAGATAGCGTCCAGCTGGATCGACTCTTAACACTTAGTTGCAATGCCAGAGGCGTAAAGTCACTACTCACCAGTGTGTTCTTCGAGCCTGACGTGTCATGCAACATGTGCGGCTTATGGCTGCGCGGCTCGTTCGCCTTTCTAAGCTGGATCAAAGACCCCCATATCCTCTTGCGCACTCTCATAAACCGCGACCCAGACCTTGGCTTTCTTTGGTTTAGTGCTTTCATCACAGGAGCTTACCACAAGTCGCTGTGTGAAGGCAGAGCTGGCTGGTGGAATGTAGACTTTGCAGCAGCTGCCTGGACAGGCACATTAATGTCCTTTATTCAAACTCTAGTCCCTCGACCAGAGCCAGGGACACAATCAATCTCTCGCGCCGACGAATGCCGACTGTTGTTTCTTTGCCATGATATAAACTACACTATTACGCCGCTTTTTCCCTTCCCGCCGTTTGGGTCGTCATCATTGAATGACACTAATCTGGAAGTTCGTGAGCATTCACTTTGTGGGAAAGGCCATGGCCTCAAATATGCATATTTTACCTGGTTTTGCACCGACGGTACAGAAATCAGACAGGAACCTCTGACGCCAGCGATTGCGATCAGACCGAAACGCGAGCCAATTTCAACCCACCCTCAAGACGTCGAGATCGATTATGATGACTGTGATTCGGAGGATGAAACCTCTGCGATGGTGACAAGAAACATGTTTACTTGGCTTCGCGGGGAAGATGGATTTCCAGTTGCGGAACGAGCAATCCGTGAGCATGAATGGATCGACAATCTGGATTCTGATGATGATGCTCCCATAGAGGGAGATGTACGCTCTACTGCTGGAGGACATCTCCATGGATGGCTTTTGAAAACATCAACTCAACGATCTAATTCCATCTGATAATACACTAGTGCTAGAATACGGTGGCTTGCAGGGATGCGAGATGCGGATAAGATGAATTTCGCATAATAGCACAAAGAGATTTCAAGGTTCTTGGGTCAGCTGACGGTCACGATAGTTAAAAGATTATTTTGGTTGGAGCAGAGGATATGGGAACCCGTTTGGTAGTATTCAAACGAACCTTATATAATAGTTTTGCCGCTTTGCCATTGCAGTGAGGTGTTTCACGATCTATTTGATCGAAGAGCATAAATGGTTTGTGAGCCATGGTGTAGCAGTCAAGCCTACAGTCTACTACAGCTTAACCAAAGTCCCTTGCTTCGTCATGACACGAAAGCTCGCCTGGCATTAGCGACTTATATCTCTAGTTTGTATAGCCGATTCATAGTCTTTTTAGTCTTTTACTTAAGAAGGATCAGGCGCGGGTGGATACAAAGCAGACCGTGATTGACTTCGTTCAATTCCACCTTCTGAGATCTTCAGAGCAGTTCGTAATTGATTTAGTTGGTGTCTCATCCTTGATTTCCAGGTCTTCTCTCCCAGTGTCACATTCTCACATTCTTTCGACAGCTTTGGCACTCAAAGCACATACAAGGTGCCGACCCAAAGGCCACAGGCCAAACTGTTAGCCCGAAGTCCACGCATAATCGTGGGTTCTGAACAAGTATATCCATTATAATCTGCTATATAAAGTCGGTAGTCTGAACAGCTTTGAGAGCTGAGGAGATATTGGGCATCACTGACATGTCTTATTAATGTCAGGTTTGATCTCGATGTAAGTTACTTCCTTTTCTTCCATTTCAACCGACGGAACTTGCTAACAGTGCCCTTTTTGAAAGCACCGAGTTGCCTTGCTGTTCAACTTGGAATATAGACAAACTTAATGAACTTGTACGAATATTCTACTATTCTCCTTCACATTCATACATTAGCCATCCACTTACAGGCTGGATACCTGTATAACTTTTCTTTTGTATCCCATCTACATGCTCTGCCTCCACCTTTTTATCATCGATTGCCTGGGCTTGAATACCTATCGAACCAGCCAACATAACACACTTTTGTTCATTTGAACCATCCGAAATAGTGACCGGAACAGATCCAAAGCCAATAGGGGTCCCACAAGTTGCAATCACAGGATATGAGACCCCATCGAGCACATCCTTGCACAGACGTTGGTTGGCTTCTCCTTGGGCGTTCCAATAACAGAATGCCGTGATCCAACCGGTGAGAGTGCTCGTCCCGCTGCCTCTCCGTTGTTTTGTCACGATGGTGTTCCAAAAGTCCGTGACCTTTGCGCTGTCTGGCTGCTCGAAAGAAAGAACAAGATGATATAGTATCAGTCGTAGCATTTGCGCAAAAAGCTTTGGCTCATCACCAAATTCCTCAAGCTTGGCCAACTTTCCGAGGATCTTGATCCAGTCCGACGTCTGACCCAGGAGCGTCACCGAAGGGATACCGCATTTTAGCATAAACTGATACTCGAAGTATTCTTGCATAGAGCTCATGAATAATACCGCTGCGATCGAGCGGTCAGTAAATGTAGTGGTGGAGAAGTCAGGCATAACCCAATCAGCCAGCTGTCGGTCATGTATGTTCTTATCGATGAGATCCACCATCTTCTGGGCATAAGAACCAAAGTCGATCTGCTCAAGAGAAGATCCGGATTCAATCCCCAACACTGTGAGCTTTTTCTTGCCCTGATGTGTAACAAAAAGATGTCGCAGTTTCTCCGCATTCGCATTCATGTAGAAGCTCAGTTGTAGGATGATGGCGAACCAGATATCTTCTGGCCGAATGATGAGGTGGTAGTGATTGCTGTAAGCCTGAATAGCAGACTTTACAAATCCGTTTGTACTGGCGGATATATTTTGCTCCCTCAGTGTTCCACCGCTGGGAGAGCTGTTGATGATCTTTTGACTGCATTTGAAGTCTCGAGGAGATGTCTGTTCTAGAAGGTCCTCGGGTGATTTGACACTGGCGGTTTTCCATTGGCCGGCTTGCAGAGTGTTGATTTTAATAGTTACCGGCATGGCGATATTTTGTTATTTGAAGAAGTAGACAGGTTGGAAGAGATACTGGAGCTATGTTCGACGGTTAAGGTGTAGGTCAAATGTATCAACGAGGGGGACTCGGCCATTTACTATATAATTCTTTTACTGATAATCTCTTGCCGTTGCCTTCCTAAGGCTTGATAACTTGAATAGCTAATTGGTTGATGAGTCTGTAGCTATGGCCAATTTCTGCCCTGTGCTCATCACCAAAAGTTCCCTCACCAGCCCTTAGCATCAGACTTCTCCACCTCCCCGGGCGCTTCCATCACCGTCAGGCTTTCTGTAGATGGCCTCAAACCCTTTTTTGGTATTGGGCATATCCCCCCTTTGCTTTCAAGTTCTAAAGTTCTAGGGTTGCTGCACCTCGCCACAAGATCATCTTGGCGTTAGGCTTTATGCAGCTGGCCTCAAACCTTTCTTGGCATTAGGCATATGCCCCTCCGCCTTTAGGCTCGCTGCATCTCGCCTCAACATCCTCTTGGCATCAGGCATATTGCTCTTCGCCTCCGAATAGTTGAATTAGGCTTACTAGACCCTACCCGGAGGAACAGCGTATCCTAATATTCTCTAAACTAGATAACAATATTGCTACCTGGCAGTGAGGGCTAGACTTTCAGCTTTCTACACATGTTGGCATTTGCTACATGATCTCTATCTTGGTCTATAATCATCCATTCAAACTTCTCCATCCTCTTCCAAACCGGTCACTCCTCTTGTGTTATATCTTGAAATCCTTCTGGAATAAAGCTAGCCACCCATGGACGATTACGTTGATCTCCCCACGCCTCCTTTATTCGACTTCGCCATTTTCAACCCGCAAGTATCCTCAAACCGTTTCCCTCAGCAACACCCTTGTGAGATCTCGCAGACAAGGCTAGATTTCAGGCGGGAAGAAGACAATGCCCTTCATAACGCAATCATAGAGGGCCATCATGGATTGGTCAAGTTTCTTCTCGAAAACAATGTCGACGTAAACATTTGGGCAAACGGCTATAAACCACTTCATCTAGCTGTATCTCTCAGGAATGTAGAGATCACTAGGCTACTCCTGGAACACAAACCGAGCCTTGATATCATATCCAGTGTCGATCGCGGGCCGTTCACGAAACAGGCCATGCATACCAATATGTCACCTCTTCACATTGCTGCACAAAATGGAGACCTGCACATTGCCAGAGCGCTCCTGGATGCAGGAGCCGACGTCGATATTGTCAATTCTTTGACATTCAAGACACCACTACTGTTGGCAGTTGAGAATCAGCATTACGAAATGGCCGAGTTACTTTTGGAAAAGAAGGCAAAGGTAGAGGGCCATTACCATGCATCTTATAGCCCACTTGTCATTGCAGTGTACGAGAGAAACACGCGTTTGGTGCAGCTTCTTTGCGACCATGGTGCTGATTTGAACCAAAGGGATGAGGATGGTGATCCGGCAGTGAGTACCGCAGCGGCAGAAGGCCAGGAAACCATGGTGAAGTTTCTGCTGGAGGTTTCACGCAGTAGAGGAGGACCGCCTCTAGACCTTCAAGGTGGCTCTGGAAGGCCAGCGTGGTGGTATGCTGAGCGGTCTGGGCATCATAGTGTCGCAAATCTGCTCAAAAAGGCACCCGAAGGCGCATCCTGCCGAGAAGAATATTCCAGAGATGTTACTGATGACTCATCGCGCTCACTTGGCGAGATTGGTGTTCGAAGACTGCTGGATGATGTTTCTGAAGCACAGAGTTATCTCTACCGGGTCCAACCTGCAGGAAGACCAGGAGACTGGAAACGGCGGCTTCGTTTTGTGATTAAAGCTGCTGCAGGGAAGCCTTATCATTTTGAGGTTGTTGAACCGTTCTTGAACGGTGAAGACGATCAGGAGCCTTTTGTCGCAGTCTCTTATTGTTGGGCGTCGCGAGATACGGGCAAAAAGGAGACCTTCTTGATCAATGTGCCCGACAAGTCTGGCCGCGGTTCAGCTACGAGAGAGCTTCGTGTACGCCCAGTGATCCTGCTCAAGAGTATGGAGTTTGCCAGATCCAGAGGGATTAACCGGGTGTGGATCGATCAAGAGTGTATCCATCAGGATGACAACGAGGACAAAGAGATTCTAGTCGGCTCAATGCAGAGACTGTATCGACAGGCAACTTTGACACTAGTTATCCTCGGGGATCATATTCGATCGGAAGACGACATCAGAGCCGTGAAACACATCACTGATAAGAGCTATTCGATCAAATATAATGAGACCCAGGAGTGCTCCCATCGCCTTTCAAGTCGTATCTTCCAAGACCGGTGGTTTGAACGCGCCTGGACAACCCAAGAGGCCCTCAGCGCAGGGTCTGCAAAGCTCGTATATTTGATAGGATGGGATCAAGGTCTTGATCCAACCGGGGACCTTTGGAAGGCAATGAAGTCTTCCGTCACAAGCGAGTTCCCTAAGCAGGATTTTCTAAGAGGACTTATTCTCGACGGTAACAACATATGGTCTTTAGCATTTGTACCTCGAGAATCTCCGGTTCCCTCTCTCATATTTGCGGTTATGCAAAGACAAACGCTTGTTGAATCAGTCCAGCTCAAAGAATGGTATTCGACGTACATCGCGCAACTCAATAGGTGGGTAGAACCTTTTCTAGAACTTGGAGAAAGCTCACAATGCTATAGTCCGTCTTCCAACAAAGACCATAACACTCCCTCTCCTGCTACTGTGGAGCTTCAGCGACCTTCAGATACAAATTATTCGACACATAAGCAGAGTATATCTGAGTCTTTGACTACCGGCATGCACGAAACATCGATTACTAGCTTACTAAGAGCCCTCACGTCAAAAAGATGTCTTATGATTCTAGATCGGCCAAGTATTCTAGCCAATTTAGCGCGGTACGAGCATTATCTGAATATGACGATGCTTGTGAAAAGGAATCCCGATATCAGCTATACGGCTTGTATCCTTGCATTATCACTTGCAAATGGAGATGTCAGTCTCTTGATCGACAGGGAAGAACTCAGTCCATCAGTCGAGTCCCCACCTGCTGAGACTTCATGGCTTGCAGAAAATGCAAGGCTAACACCAAGGCGCCCGATTTCCGGAAGAACTGTAGACGGGCGAAAAATCAGCCACGGTAGTCCTTGCCTGGTGATCAAGTCGAAGCTGGTCATGAAAGGCGTTCTGTGGAAACTTGCCTTCTGCGAAGATCTGCTACCTCTACAACAAGACATACTGCGAATGATTGAGTATTGTCGTGACCATCCGATGCGAGTTCGTTTAGTGGGAACAGAGGTCCTTAAGTCAACACTGAAGCAACTATTCGCCAACGGCAAGGTTGAACTGGTGGGACTCTTCATTACTCTTGCGCGACAGAAAGGTTGGGAGTCTCCCGATGAATATTACTCCACGATCCAACAGTTTAGAAAGTGGTATTACGATAACGAGGAGTGGCCGTATGTTCCCAAAGGATACCTCCGCGGAGACGAGTCATCGCTCGAAACTGATCCGAGCTGTATGCAAGGAATCGAAATCCTTCCAAGGGACTTCCAACGCAAAGAGTCAATCTTGCAGGACGATGGAAACCCTCTAGAGATTCCCAGGATATGGGGGGATGACCTTCTGCGCTGGATCTACACAACTGTAGTCCGGGGAACTCCTTTCCCAGTTGGTAGATTTGATGGTAGCGAAGGGAAAGACGAGAGGGAGAAGACCTCCATTTTCAACTTGGACATAGAAGAGCACCTCAAAGGGGGCGAGAAGCAAGTATTTCTGCCAATGTCCGAGCTCAATTACCAATTCAAAGGTGAAAGGTTTATGGAGGGACCTGCATCGAAATCGCTCTGGCAAGTACGAAAGGCTGAAGGCGCAGTTATTTCCAAAGACTATTTGGAACAAGCAAAAGCCCGACTGCGGGATATGTTTAGCCAGGATGCGAAGTTTTGGCCGGAGAGATCGATGCTAAGGGTTGTGCCTACCAAGGATCTCATGGGAATCTGGTCTCCTGTGCTTTGCTCTGACGGCTTGTTAGAGAAAGACGATGAAACGGGGATATATTCTATGTTGCCCTTGGAAGAGTGTAAGTACAATTACCCCACGAGTACTGGCTTGTCACTAATTCCCGGTACAGTTGCTTACTATCACGTGTTCACTTAAGATGCCTTGTCCATATTATCGAAGTATATTTACTTTGCAACTAAATTGATAAATGTGCAACCAGTACCTCTTACCACAAGAACATTATAGCTTACTCAACATTTACGGCTTCACATGCACAAGACTAGTCCCATGCAGTGAAGAAGCGAACAGCTTGGTAGAAAGCCTCCTCCTTAGCAAACACCTGCTGCGGGTTTGACGCATTGGCCCTAACAGCAAAGCCATGGTTCGTACCGCTATACAAAACAGACGTGAAAGGCTTGCCGATCTTGGTCAGGATAGCGTCAGTCTCAGCCTGACGCGGCTGGGGAAAGATCTCATCCTGAGCTGGCATCAGTTAGCTTTTGTTATTCAACAATGGTTCAAGTGGTAATCTTACCAGCACCGGCAATAGACACAGGCTTGCTCACAGCCTTGATCTCATCAGTAGCGAGAAGACTCGGATGAGCCGTAAAACCGACATCCACTCCCCCGTTCTTATCCAGCGAGCGGAAGACATATCGTCCACCGTAGCAGTAGCCAGATGCAGCAACTTTTTGAACCTTTAGCTCCTTGCGTAGGTATTTGATTGCCTTCGCTACGACAGGATCGGTGACCTTGGGGGGGTATTTGCCGAGGAACTCGGTGATGTTAAAACCGGGGGTGTCTTCACTTGGAGCTGGGCTTCCGTTGAATAAATCAGGTGCAACTGTGACGAAACCCTGCTTGGCGAAGTTGTCGGCTAGTCTATGGCGTGTTAGGAGTGTGCTTTCATAAAGTATGCCATGATCTTACTCGCGGTTCTCTTTGAGCTTGAGGCCATAGACGTCAGTCAGAAGAAGAACGCCAGTTCGAGTTCCAGGCTTCTTGTAGCCCAGCGATGGATGAGGCTTGGATACGTAGAGTGTCACTACGATAGCATTCCGTTAGTTGTATCTAAATGTGTCACAAGATTGAGATACTAACATCCTTGATATTTGATTTCATTGCCTCTCAGATGCTCAACCTCCCCCCTCTCCGCCATACCGGGGCAACAGTTGAGGATGGAGAGAAACACGGCAACAGGCTGAAAGAACTTCATCTCGTCCAAACGATTGAGGCAGAGAATGAGGAAAAATGAAAGAGAGCAGAGAGGGGTTTCTGCATAAACCTATACGAGCATAATCAAGCTTACGAATGCTCCCGTAATCGACAGGCTAAACTGTCGTCATTACTGCTACTCTGAACGGAATCTTAACCTCCGATACGTCAATTGCGGGAGTGGGTCCGAGCCATTTATGCTTGTTTACTACAGTATTTAAGGTTAACGATAGCGGCCACTAGTTCTTGTGAGCCACTAGAGACGGCACTTGAGTATGTCTCGTAATTTGTAAGATAAAATGCATATCAACCCTTAGGTCGGATTCTTTGTACTTGTATTGACTATGTACGTTATGAAGTATCATTCCCAGTATCTCCCACATCAGCCTGACTTGGGAGCAGGAATAGACTGCTTGTGGTTTGTGAACAAACCCTCAGGATCAACACGAGCCTTGATCTTCTTGAGGCGCTCATAGTTGGCTCCGTACAAGCGAGAGCTCCACTCCGCCTCCGTAAGTTCGCTATCAGCATAGTTGACAAAACCCCGGAGCTTTTCACCGCTCTTGACCAAAGACTCCTCGAAAGGCTTCATCAGACCTCTCATGTAAGAAATACCATCGGCAGGGTAACTAGCAGGGTTGAGGGCGTTGGCATCCCAGCGGATGAGCCAGAAGTTCTTGCCGTGGGCATAGGCAGTGTCTTTGTCGTTAACAAGTCTACTAACGCCCCCCCAGAGATCCAGATAACCAAAACGAGTCAAGTCAGTGCGGTTGAAAGCCAGCACTGTACTCTCAAAGAGGATCTGGGCTTGCTTCAGGGTGAGAGGCTTGTTGACAGTCAAGCTCTGGGTGTAAAAGGCTCTGCCACCGAGGGCTCCGCCATTGGGCTGGTTCATGCCTGGGCCGGCAACTTGGACCTCGAGATCCCACCAGGGAAGGACAGTCTTGTTGAGCGAGACAGTGGAGCTGATGGTTTTGAGCTTGGTGACAAGAGGACGCACAACGTCGTCGAACTTGTCTGGATTACCGTAGAAGTATCCAGTGCCATCGTAGGGAGGAGCCATCATGTTCCATCGGAAAGCAAACTCATCAGGACACTGCTTGCTGGTAGCGTAGTCCTGAATAGCAACAAGAGCCTTCGCGCCGTTCTCGGGGCTGACGCTTCCAATGGACAAAGTGAAGTTGATGGCCTTGTCGTAAACGGGCTTGTATGTCTTGGTCTTTGAGCTCAGAATGATACCGAAAGAAGCTCCAGCACCCTGGGCAGCCCAGAGAAGGTCGGAGCCCTTGCCAGCCTTGACAATGGTTCCGTTGTACAGCATATACTCAACCTCAACCAGGTTGTCCATAGGGGTACCCAGGTAACGAGAAGTAGTACCGAAGCCTCCTCCAATGCTAGATCCAGTGACTCCCACGTGTGCGCCACGTACGTGGGGCACGTGACGTCCTGCTTCATCCCAGAGGTACTTCGCAGTTGGTCCAACATGAGTACCACCTCCAAAGGTCAAGACTTTAGTCTTATCATCGAAACTGAGATCGTCAAAAGCAGCCATGTTGATAACCAAGTGACCAGGATTCGACAAGCTAAAGCCAGTAAAGGAGTGACCAGCTCCAAGAGCATTAGCCTTGACCCCAGCGTCGCGCGCACACTGAAGAGCGAGGGCGACTTCATCGCGAGACTCAGGGAAGGCGATGGCAGCAGGGGAAGGCTTGAGCCTCTTCTGGAACTGTACCGCCTCTGTGCTCCACGTGCTATCGGTCTCGACAATATTGCGAACACCAGCTTTGTCGAGGCATTTGGACAGGACCTCGGCCCCGTCCTGGGCCAGAACAGCGCTGAAGGAGAGGAGGGCGACGGCAAGGCGTCGGAGCGAGTGTGAGGAGTCCATGACTGCAAACAAAGCTCTCTGGGCCTCTGTGATGTTTGGTGGGTGTAATTTAGCTGCTAATCACAAAATGATCGGCGCTTGAAGAAGGGGTTGGGATAGGATGGATGGTCTGTGGGTGTATTTATGTATTTATGTTTCACGATATCCACTCTTGACCCAATAGGCTAATAAGAGAGGCCACTCCTTCCGTTTAGAAAACTCAAAATAACCAGCCGCAAGGATCGTTATCTTACAGTCCCATTTATTAACATCCATCCCATTCGGGATTAATAATACACGTGCGCTTAACGATGGCATATAGGTAGCTTTCCTTCTCAGTACGGAATGTCCCTCAAGGCGTGTACCTGCTTAAGCCACACTTTATCTGACCCGAGTACGGATACCGGCATTAGATTCCTTCGACCAGTCATCCCAGCATGAAAAACATAATCCTAGCATGCATCCTGATGGAACCCCTCAGGTCTCCACCGCGGGATGTAGATTCCGACCTTCTATTTCCAGCCAGGTTCCGTGACAGAACGGATAAGGAATTAGTTGCAACCTTGCAAAAGGGCATATCATGACTTGAACGGGCTTATCCGTTGGCCAGAGCGGATATGGGGTTGAACGCATAAGTGGTATGGTAGGAACATAATCGTGGTCGATTCCCCTTGTGTGTGTCTGACGGGCGTCAGCGTAGGATGCTTCGAAATAGGCTCAATTGAATCGTAAGAGAGTTTTCCGTGGAGATTGTCTTGCTGACTCCGACGGTGCGACCCGGATGATCCGCTAACTAATGAACGAGGACGTTTTGGGACTGCACTAAGTTGACTACTCCGTACAAACTCCTCAATTGGAAGAATCAGAAACATGACCGTTTGATGGAGGGTCAAGAGAGGATGGAATAGCAGTAAGACCATCTACATTGGTCTGCCTCGAGATTTAAAGTAGCCAAGCATTCTGATATGGTCCCCCGTTCAGTGACAAGGATCCATGCTATAGGCAGGCGCCAAAAGACATGGTTCAGTCTTGGCTACACAGTCAATCAAGATCCAAACATGTCGGTCAGAATTGAAGTTTAATTAATGTTATACATGTATGTAAAAGAGAATGCCAATCTCAAGAACCGAACTGATGGAGTTTTGTCTAAGCCCACTGGCTTTGTCTAAATATCTACCACAAAAGAAAAACGCTGCAATCTCAATTCTCAAACCTCTCTATCCAGAGACTGAGCCTGGCACATGTCTGCATACACTCCTCCCATCGCTTGAAGATCCTCGTGGGTACCCATCTCCGCAACTCGTCCGCCCACAAGAACAAAAATGATATCGGCATGACGAATGGTAGACAGGCGATGCGCGACTGCAATCACGCTGCATCCGCTTTCCTTCCGTGTTTGATCAATGGCTTCTTGAACAAGCTGCTCAGATTGTGTGTCCAGTGCAGATGTCGCCTCGTCAAGGAGGAGAAGCTTGGGCTTGCGGATGAGAGCGCGAGCAATGGCAATGCGCTGTCGTTGACCACCAGAGAAAGCACCACCTCGTGCACCGCAGGGAGTGTTGAAGCCTTCTGGGAGCGATGAAACAAAGTCGAGAACATTGGCTTGGCGAGCAGCTTCGTTTAGGCGCTCATCGGATACATCGGTAAAGTCGTCTCCCAGGCCCATAAGGATATTCTCTCGGACGGTTCCTTCGTAGAGGATGGGTTCTTGCTGAACCATAGACATTTGGTTACGTAGAAGGCGAGGCGAAACGTGTTTGATGTTTTGCTCACCGACGCAGATCCTTCCAGAGGTTGGGTCGTAGTATCGCTCGAGCAGTGAGATCAGCGTTGACTTGCCGCACCCACTTGGACCAACAAAGGCAACGAACTGAGAACGGTTGATGTTCATGGACAGTCCATGTAGAACCTTGGTGCTTCGACTCTTGTACTTGAAGTGGACATCCTGAACGGCAATTGGATGATCGAAATCGGGAGCTAGATCCTTGTTGTCATCGTCCTCTCGAATGGTTGGCTCTTCTTGGCGGAGGTTGAAGAGATAGTTAGCAGCGCCCTTGGCTCGGGTTAGACTTCCCAGGTTGGCAAACAACTGTGCACCGGCCTGGCCTGCAAAGAGGATACCCATGAAGATGAGGAAGAACTGCTCCGCTGTGTACTCGCCTGTGGACATAAGCTTGGAGCCATACCAAAAGCCGAGAGCCATGACGAGAAACTCAATTGACTGCGAGAAAGCGTAGGCAATCATGGAGACCAGGAGTGATCGGACCGATTGAAGGACGATACTGGAGAGGGTCGTTTTGTAGGCGTCGATAAAGTCAGACTCGGCATTCAAAGAAGCGACAGTACGGAGGACTGATACAGCTTCACTAGCCAGACTGGCACTCTCTCGGAATCGAGTCTCGTTGCTTTCGTGGAGCTTAGACTCAAGACGGACCTTCAAGTAACCAGAGCCCATGAGAAGAGGCAATCCAGCGAAAACCATGACAAGAGCGAGCTTCCAGCCATATGCGATAGCCAGGATCGAACTTGCAGTGATGTTCACAACCATGACAAGAATGACAAAGATGTTAAGACCAAGGAGCTCCTGAAGACTATTGGGTACTGAGGAAAGTGTAGAGGCCAGCGCGCCAGATGAGTTCTCAGGTCGGTCGAAGAAGTCGATGTCCATACCAACCAGGCGCTGAAACAGCTCAAGACGGTATTGGTGAGAAATGGACTGTGAGATGTGGTTGGCGAGGTATCCAATGATGAAGTAGGCGAACAAGTTTCCAATCGCGATGACGAAGAACATGAGGGCGTAGAAGTTGGCATCTGAGGAAGAGGGCTCGCTGGAGGAGAAGACGGTGATAATTCGAGAGAAGAGGATCGCTTGGCCGGGCCATGTCGCTGCGGCGATACAACAGGCGAGTGAGGCGATGACGATGTGAGGAATAAGACTCTTTTGTTCTTTGATAATAAAGAAGATGTTCGCCAGGACAGATCTTTCTTTGATCTTCGGCTCGCTCTCCTTGAGAACCAGGGACTTCTCGGTCTGCGCCGTCATGACACGTTCTACCGTATCATCAGTATCAGTTGCAGCCGGACCATGCTTGGCACTCGTGTCATTTTGAGCATCATGTTCAGTAACAGCAAGATTTTGGGCGCGAATAAGCCTGGCATAATGAGCATTTAGCTCAAGTAGCTCGTCGTGAGTACCCTGTTCGACAACTTGACCTGCAGAGATAACGACGATGTTGTCAGCGTCTTTGATAGTGGAGAGTCGATGCGCGATGACCACAGTAGTTCGTTCCTGAGACACGCGTGAGAGGGCTTTCTGAACGATTCGCTCAGCGGTGGGATCCAGGGCGCTGGTGGCTTCGTCCAGAAGCAGGATTTTGGGGTTAGAGACGACGCTGCGGGCGATTGCAACTCGCTGCTTTTGGCCACCACTTAGTGTGCCACCTCGTTCGCCGAGATAAGTATCGTAGCCCTAGAAATGTTAGATGTGATTGTCGATGCTGTGTGAGTTACGTACCTGTTCAAGCTTTGAGATGAATTCGTGTGCGAAGCTGGCCTCGCATGCTTCCTGGACCAACTTCCTCTGCTCTTCATTGCTCAGACCCTTCTGAGCTTCTGTGAAGCCCTTTGCGACGTTCTCGAAGACGGTACCTCTGAAAAGTACAGGTTCCTAGACAATGTTAGTTCTAGCAACCGTGATAAGAAAGATCTACTCGCCTGTTGAACAAGAGCCATTTGGGATCGCAACCATTTAACATTGATCATGGACACATCCACACCATCGAGAAGGAATCTTCCAGAAGATGGCACATACCACCTCTCTAGCAATCCAATGATCGTACTCTTTCCAGAACCACTGGCACCAACGAATGCAGTAGTCTTGCCTGCGGGAATGTTTAAGGTCATGTTGTTCAACACTTTGGCGTCAGGTCGAGAGGGGTATGAGAAAGAGACGTTTTCGACTTCGAGATGACCGTGACAGCTCTCTGGAATCTTGCCCTCGCTGGATAGGGGATCCATCAACGATGGCTTGTCGAAGATCTTGAACATCTCGGATGCTGCTGCTGCACCGTTGGAAAGAGCGGGGACTTGGGGGTAGAGCAGACCAATGGAAGAAGATGCGAGGAGAACAGACAGGACCACACTGCAGGACAGGTTAGTAAAGCTCAACATCACCGAAAGAATTTCTTACGTGAAAACAGTGCCGACAGAGTCAATTTCCCCGTTTTTGTACATTCGAAAGCCCTGCCAAAATGCGAGCGCATTACCCCCGTACATGCAAAAGTATGTAGAAGCGCTCATGATGCCGAAAACGATTGATTTCTTCTTACCCTGCGCATGAGCGTCCTTGAGGTACTCATCATACCGCTTCGTCATGCCTCCCTGTGCCCAAAACGCGTGGACCGTTCGGATGGAAGCCATAACCTCTTGAGAAAAGACATTGGCTTGAGAGTAGACGCCTGTGATCTTTGCTTCAACGGGTGCATCGATAGCCATGCCGACTCCAATGATAATGAAGAAGAGTGGTACGACGGTTAGGGTGATGAGAGCTAGCTTCCACTGTACGGCGATGGCCACGACGAAGGATGAGGCAAACATGGCGAGTCCTTGGATAAGAAGTGAGAGCTTCTCTGCGATGGCTTGGTTGATTTTTGTCACGTTGGTCGTGATCTGGGTCGCAGGTGATCCAATCTTGGCTGTATCGAAGTACCAAATCTCAGTTCGAAGAAGCCGCTCCAGGAATTGTTGTCGAAGGACTCGCGTTGTTCGGATGCCGGAGATGGTGATAGCTGTAGTGGCTATATAACTCAAGACGAACTTGCCGACAAAAAGATAAATAAACCATAGCACGAAAGAGTTGACATCTTTCTGAAACTCATCGGGGTCTACGGAACCGCTTGAAAAGTCGCTGAATCGTCCGGTGAACTGTCCAAATACGATGGTCATTAACGGGAGAGTTGCACCACTCGCAATTGAGCAGATAAATGAGATGATGTTCAGAGTCCAGTCGAGACGGTCGGCAAATTGAAAGACGCGCTATAATGTGTAAGTGTTGCACCTTCCCTTCGATTCATGGTGGAGGTCAAATACCCATAGATCGTTAAGTCCCACTGGCTTCTCGCCTTCCTCTTGTGTTATCGATGCCGTGTCCTCGGCAGGAGCCTTCTTTTCGTCCATATTGGGTGTTGCTGTAGACGACATTATAAAAAGGGTAATTAAGGAGAGAGTAGAAATAGAAAGCAGGCTAGAAGCCTTGAAGAAGTTTTGAAGATTTCACCTACAAATGCAATGTCGGGAAATATCAAAGACTAAATTAGAACCTGGTGGCGTTATGGAATACTTAAGCTCTTATGCATGACCGAATCCATGACAGAAATCCCACCTTGCATACGCAACATCTACCACAAAACATGACTGCACTCCCATAATTTCCCTCCCGAGACAAAGAATTGCGCATCGCCGCATACCTGGAGCATATCGATCCCCTATCTGATCGGCACCGCGGGTGACAGGATAGCCAATCGATATGATCGACACCAGGGAGATTAGTGGATCGCCAACACGTTCGGCCCCGCGGCTCCGTGGGAGCGAGGAGTAAGCAACAGCTCTCTCCCCTCTCTCTCCCCCGTGAGCCCGTCCTCCCGTCCTTCCGCAAACCCCTATCCTTTCTCTGACTACCTCATCTTGCATCCTCCGCAAACAATGTCGGGAGAGGAGACGATCTTGGCCAGGCGGGCTCGTCTGTCACAGGTTCCACGGGCGGTACGTACCCCAGTCCCCCCTCTTGTCGCGGGTCCTGCCCGGGCGTTGCAAGTTCAGGCTTTTAGCTCCATACAGGATCTGCACTAACAAATGGCAAAGTGTGAAGCATGTAAGGTTCGAAAGGTAATCGATTGACATGTATTCCACAATAATCTATATTTTAACGCTGTTAGATACGTTGTGATAGAGCCCATCCTTGTGGAAACTGTAGAGCTGCTGGAATTACCTGCCAACAAGCGCATGCAGTACAATCAGATGCACGTCCCAGACCAGACAACCGAATAGCACAATTGTATGTCCTTTCCTCAAGGTTCTTTCAAAACACTAATTTCGAAAAGAGAAGAATATGTTCACTCTCTTGAAGCTAGGTTGGCTAGGGTTGAAACCCATCTAGACAAACAGCCCGCACCATCCACGTCTACGCCCACATATGCTCCAGCATCAAAACGCGCATCATCCCTCTCGCCTGCTGGGTCATCTGAGCCGGGTGTCGACGTGACCCCGTCTCCAGTTGGCCGCTTGTACGAGGGAAGTTCATCCTTCATCAACCAATTCGTGCAGGCCAGTAAGGAGATTCAACAGTCGGCAGTTGCAGAAACCCCGGAGGCAGCACAAACTCTGAGCGAGTCCTTTGATAAGTTGAACTCTATACTGCATGACCAGGAGGAAAAGAAGCCGCCTGTGGCTGCTATTACTCGCTCTGTCCCGGAGATCTCACCTCTGCCGGCTACAATTGTTCTCGCTATTATACGGAAGATCAAAGGTATTCATCCATCCACCCTTTCCATATTATGACTGACCATGTCTAGCTCATCCAGCCAGATTCTTTCCAGGGCAGGCTATCACTGATGTACGATTAATCGAACATCTTTGTCAAAAAGTCTACTTCCCAACAGAACCAGTCACCCTCGGTCACATTACGAGCGTAAATGGCATCATGCGCTTACTACTCAGAGAGTTCATCGTTACTGAAGACTCTCTTGGACAAGAGTATGATTTAAAAGAACTCAAAGCTCAAGCTGAACGAAGCTTTGATCTAGGCCTCGAAACTTTTGAGGTTCTGACGGTACTGTTGAGATATAAGACCCAATAGACTCCAACGTGCTAACACTTTTTGTTTTAACAGGTGCCAAGTTTTGAAAATGTGATTGTCATCACAACTGCAGTCAGTTACGCATATCTGTTCCCGGCATCACTTGACTAATTCGTTTAGGTCCTCAAAATCCAAAATGAGAGCAAACCCGTTCTCTCACGCGCTCTAATCAACGCTGGACTCTGTCACTGCCAGATGCTAGGCTACCACAGAGAAATCACCTTACAAAAGGACAAGAGCGGTTTTGCCGAGAGCAAGCGTCGACTCTTCTGGACACTCTATGTCTATGACAAGACAAACTCTCTCCATCTTGGTAATGCCTCGAGAGTGCAAGACTTTGAAATCGACGCGCATTATCCAACCCTGCCTGAAAATCCGGCTGAGAAGCCTTGGATTGAGCTGTTCAATCTGGCTATCAGGTTAGGCAAGATACAAGGTTTGGTCTTCGATAAGTTATACTCTGTGGCTGGGCTGCAGTCTCCGGCTGTGGAGCGTAGACAACAAATTGATGCCTTGATCATTGATATGCATCAATGGAGGAATGCCTTGGATCAAGTAAGCAACCATACAAGTTTCCAGTACTTTTGTCCTCGACTAATACTTGTCAGATTGACGGAAGCCGAGTATATTATACCAAGATCTATGAGTTGTCACTAACACACTGGGATATAATGTATTACGCAACATTAACCACCCTGCTACGAGCACCAGCAATGCCCGGCGTTGGCACCGACATGACTTCCCAATGCTTCCAAGCCGCCAGACTCGCTTTACAAAGCCATCTCCGCGCCTTCTCCGGCTACGGGGGTCAAAAGATGTTTTCAAAAGCAGATTACATCGATTGGTACGTCATTCCCCGATTGCAACACCTCAGCTAACAGAACAGGGCTCTCCACAACTCATCCTTCACACCTTTCGTAGTCATATTCCTGCACTCTATCGCCGCAGCTAGTCTAGAAGACGTAAACCTCCTCGAACAAATCGTCAACACCTTCCGTAGCGCGCGCGAGATCCACGCCGGCGCCGAGAAGCTCTACCAGATCTGCGACACCTTTGCGCGGCTGGCGCGCCGGATGGTGGAGTCGCGGAATACCTCCGTGGGGATGTATGATCAGAACACGGACTCGCTGCAGGTCGTTGGTGTTTCTGAAAATGTACCGCTTAGTTGGCATGAATCTGTTGCGCAGCCTGAGGGAGGGAATGCGGAGGGGGATGGGTTCACGGGTTTTTTGAATGATGACATGACGTCGATTCTAGCGGATTGGATTAATGGACAGCCTCCGTCGACGGAGATGTTTGCGATGGATTTTGGAGAGTAGTTAATGATACCTAGATCAATGTGAGACTTCTGTTTCTTGTTAGTTCATGTTCAAAGAGTATGTATTTGGACGAGACGCGTCATCTTTGGATGTCCTTGAGCAGGCAGCAGATAGATTTGGAATGCATCCAAGGCAACGATAGTTTCTTGCACTTGGCATTCTTAAGATTATCTCTGGAACATGTCGTGTCTTCGATGTGGCAATGCTGCTGCCTTCGGTTCGTAATCCAGTGGCAAACACTTGCCTTGTCCCGACTATGCGAGGTTGAGGCAGATGATCACATATGCCTGAGTGTCCAACGATGTACAGTGGGCGGGCAAAACTTCCATTTCCTATCTTTCACAACTTATTTTATTTCATTAATTCTCATAAAAAACTCACTAACTTAACCTAAATGCAACTTAAATGATCTATAATAAATTGCAGTAACTTGCCCTGATGTTATATAAATTACAAAATTTTATTAAATCTTAGTCACAATATTTATTGGAATTCTTGTAATTATAAGAATATTTTAGACAACTTCATTATGTCCCGGGCTGGACTATCATCGATTACACGGAATTGTAAGCAATCTTTTGCTCGAGGTGGAATCTCTTAATCTCACTGCCTGATCAGGCAGAGACGTTTACAGCAACAGGATGATGCTAGAAATAGATAGTGTAGATACAGGTTGACAAAGTCAACAGTCGCTGTGTATATAAAGCATGGCGTTCTCATCAATATCAAAAACCATGTTGGTCAACATCTATCACCCAAAAGGTAGAAGGTTCCAGTCTGCTAACACCCATATCAAACCTTCTTTATTCCTACACTTGGCCTAGTTCCCATTTGAAATCTGCTAAAATGGCGGTATGTTGATACAAACCCCAAGTTCAAGCCTTCAACTAATTCTATATCTTAGTCCGCTTCAGGGTATACTCA
Source organism: Fusarium torulosum (assembly GCA_900312805.1). Lineage (NCBI taxonomy): Eukaryota > Fungi > Ascomycota > Sordariomycetes > Hypocreales > Nectriaceae > Fusarium > Fusarium torulosum. Next base: position 24,718 of record ONZP01000443.1, read on the forward strand.
TCTCCCTTCCAAATATGAAAACATACTCATATTTACAGTGTTTCGATTGATCAAGAGTGCATCACTGCAGCCAACGCCCTTCGATTTTCAAAAGGCGCCAACAAGATCAAGTTCATAATCTTCAAAATAACCGACGATGAACAAGCTGTTGTAGTTGAAGAGACGTCCTCTGATACTGATTACGAAACCTTTCGTCAGAAGCTTCTCTACGGCGTTGACAAGGCTGGAAAGCCTGCGCCACGCTATGCAGTTTACGATGTGGACTATGATCTTGGAGAGGATGGCAAGAGGTGAGTGTCCATTACTTGATTTGAACTGTAGCTAACATTTTAGGACTAAATCTGTTTTTCTGTCATGGGTGCCGCAGACCGCACCTATCAAGGTAATTAGCTCCAAGTTTGCGAATTTCAACTATTAACTATTGTTTGAACAGCTCCGCATGCTTTACGCCAGCACAATGGAATATCTGAAAAAGGCAGTAAACATGAGTGTATTCATCCACGCCGACGACCAGGAAGATATCGAATGGGAGGAGATGATCAAGGCCGCAAGTGGTGGCAAGGCCAAATAGCATGACCTCTTTCAGAAGCAAATCGACGATTCCTCGGTAATTTAAACACTAGCTTCAGATTTAATCGCGATCATGGATCTGAAACAATCAAGCTTTTTTTCTTCCTTTTAAGCGCATTATCTTTCGATGGCACTAACAGCCAAAACGTGGTCAACCCCCGGTGCTAGTCCTGTACCATGTCGGGGAGAATGACGTTATCGTGCCTCCGTTTACCCACTGCGGGATTGGATTGGTTCTTTCCACACCAGACACACTCGCCACGCGTAGTCGCAACCCATTTGTTGTGGTTGTGTGGCTGGAAAACCTGGAAAACCACTCGCACTTTGTCCTACGACCTACAACGTCATTATTTCTGTGAGAGGTGCCGTGAACTTTATTTATATATTGTATTATTACTCTTTCCCCAGTGTTTTAAGTGAGGAGAATCATACACATCCATATCAGTCAAGATGCCGCGTACACTTTTGCTGTGTTTCATCCACGGATTCAAGGTCTGCTACACATATATTTTTTAACTATAACCACTGACATCTTCAGGGTACCGATAATACCTTTCACGAATTCCCATATGTGAGTAACTGTGCATCTTGCTCCAATGCACACTAACACGTCCAGGACCTCAAAGCAGCAGTCGCCAAACAACTCCCCGACGACAAGGTCGAATCTGTCGTCTATCCTCGATATGAAACGACAGGTGAACTAGCCCAGGCTACAGAAGCCTTTCTCGGATGGTAAGTCACTGTAACAGCTAAATCAAACACATCTTATTAACCAGAAAAGGCTCAAAGAACGGGTGATGGACATCCGCAAGAAGAAATCAGAGAAGCCATGGCCTCCTCACGACAGAGACGTCGGCGTTGTTCTGGTTGCTCACTCCATGGGGTAAGTGTCATTATCATCACGCACTCCTCGTCTAACAACCTGTAGAGGCTTCGTTGCAGCAGATTCTCTCTTCCTCGCCATAAACGACAGAGCCAACAACGGTGATGAAAAAGATCTATTGTTCCCCCTTATCCAGGGCATTCTCACTTTTGACACCCCTTACAATGGCCTTGCCAGGTCTATGTTTGTTTATGGCGCCTTCTCGAATTATCAAAAGGTGAATAGTGTCTTCAACGTCATGACTGCTATATCCGCAGCCGCTCCTGCCAGCCTCGCACGACTGAGTGCCCGTCGCGCTGCAACCTCTGCTGTGGCTAGCACTCGAGGGCCGCAGTGGAAGACATGGCAGCTCGTGGCTGTGAAGACAGGCACGGTTGGTGCTATTGCAGCCGGCGGTGTAGCTGCGTACATGAATCGAGAACTCATCGTCCAGGGAGTCAAGAGCGTCAAGAACATAAACAAGGAGTCCGTCGCTGAAGGATACCGCCAGAGTATGGATGCTCTCGGCCAGGGTCTGGCATACATCAACCGCGGAAACGTTGGAAAGTCGTTCGCCTGGCTCTCGGATCACGTCACATTTGTCGGTGCACTTCTCAGACAAAAAGAGCTTAGCCGTCGACTGGAGCGCATTGGGTCACTCAAGGGCATTGGCATGCATGACTTCTACATTTCCCTTGGTGAGAACGGCTATTGGAGCGGAGGCTACTTCGTCCCTGAGCGCACATTCTGTGCCGTGCCTGAACAGGATCACTCTGCTTATCCTATCTTCGATAGATGTGTCATGCCAAAGGCAGATGATGAGATCGAAGCACATCTCAACATGTTCAAACCTGAGAAACACAGAGGCTACGAAGAGATGACAGACAAGTCGGCAGAACTCGTAAAGGAATGGTTCCAAAGCGAGGAGAATGTTGTGGATGATCCTAAATTCCGCGAAACCCCTCCCGAGGAAGCAGAGGAGACCGAAACTACCAAAGAAATCCTCGAGAAGGATCCAGGCCAAGCTGAAGAAGACGCCAAGGCCGAGGGCGCAGATGATAAAACCACTGATAATGAACTCCCAGACGAGTCACCCCTAGACATCGCAGCCGCCGCCTCACTCGTCCCCCTCCCCGACGACAAAGGCGAAGGTCTCATCGGCGACGCAGACATCGAGGGCGCCGACACCGTGGAGAAGCGAAACTACATGAACTACCTCTTCGGAGTAGCTCAGCAAGCTGGCACAGATGCCAAAGGATGGTTACCAAACAGAATCCCGCAAATGCCCAATCTGCCTAGCATGCCGAGTATGCCCAACATGCCCAAGGTTCCCAGCTCGGTGTCGTCGCTGGGTAATGTGTCTATGCCCAGTGTGAGGATCTGGTCCAAGAAGGATACTGGTGCTCAGGAGAGCAAGGAGACTGAGGGTGATAAGAAGGAGACGGAGGATAAGAATGAGAATGAGAGTGAAAAGGTTGAAGAGGATGAGAAGAAGGGTGCGGTGGAGCAAGAGGCACAAGGAGAAACCAAGAAGGCTGAGGACAATGGACAGGAAAAGGTTGAACCGGAAGCTGAGAAGAAGTCGGAATAAGGAAGGCAGGATGAGAGATTGCGTGTGGTTCTACTGTTTATCCCTAATTATTCAAGATTAATAGTCCTTACCTTGTTATAGGTTTAAGAAATATCAATAGTTTTGCTTGCAGAGGTGTCTCAAATATGCGAAACGAATATGATTGCGAACGAGAGTCGTGTCTCCCCTATCTCTTGTAGCTCCCTAACCTTCTCATTCATCCAGTGCTGCTCTCTCCAACATATCCAGCATATACAACTTCACTTAGATATCAATAACAATCCTTCCCCTCCCACGACTAACACAACTCAACATAGACTCCTTCTTCTGCTCCTCATCCAAAGCTACACCCTTATGCTCCACCTCGCCCTTACAAAGGTCCACCATACACGTCCCGCAGTTCCCAACCAAGCACGACGACTCAATCTCAAATCCTGCATCGGAGAGGACTTGAAGAAGGGACTTTTTCTCTGGCACTTGGAGGACCTGTCCTGTGGACTTGACCTCCGCCTCGAAGGGGTTGCCGGTTCCTGTGGTAGCGTCGCCGAATTCTTCGAAGTGGACGCTGGTTTTTGGGTAGTTGAGGGTGGTGGTTAGAGTGCGGCAGGCATTCATGAGGGATGTGGGACCACAGCAATAGATCGTGGGTTTAGTTCCGTTCGATTCCGTTGGTGAGGGTATGACTTGCTCAAGGTTGAGACGCTGGCCCTGGTTTTTTGCGTATATGATTGTCTTGTCGAGTGGTAGACGATTCAGGTAGGCAGCTTCCTTTTGGCTCCGTACAGCGTAGTGAATCTCAACCTCGGCCGTTTCTCGAGCCAGTTTCTCAATTTCGCCAAGGAAGGCTGTGACTCCAATACCACCAATGATGAAAATATGCTTGAACACCTGCCCATCCACGTTTTGGTTCTGTTGTACTGTGGTGCTGCGTCCTGGAGCGACTTTGATCACCTCTCCAACACCTAGTTGGTCGTGTAAGTAGACAGATCCACCTCTCGAGTTGTCATCTCGGGCGATTCCCAGTTCAAAGCGGTTTGTGGTGCCGGATACAACAGAGTACGCTCGTGAGATACTTCCTTCCGGACCAAATCGCAGCCTCACAAAAGGAAATTGGCCAAATTGTGAGTCTTTACCTTTGTCCTCGTTATCAGCCTCGAAAATGAACGATTTGATCCTTGAGGTTAGATCCGTTTTGTTGACCAGCTTGTACGGTCGCCAAACCACAGGGAGTCGATCGCCTTCGAGACGGCCACTCATGTCCTCAGCACCATGACTTAGACGTTTCTGGAATATGTCCAGCATTTCTTGGGACAGTGCAGGTAAGGTCGCCAGCTCTTTGAATGCATCATAGTTGTCCTTTTCATGGTACAGATACTTCTGAACTCGTGCAAGAGACCATGCCGGGTTGATACGTTCAGTCAGCTGCATCTCATCACCCTCCTCAATGAAGCCCGTCTTGATAACACGGTAGTACCACCCCATACGACCAGTCGACTGTGTCATAGCCGAAGCTTTCTTATGCTGAAAGCGATGATTGAGCTTATAGCACGGCTGTCTCGGCCCAGTGACCTGAATAAGCACGTCCTTTCCCACACGAAAAACATCACCAATGCAGACATTCTGCTCCGACATGTACCTCGTAGAGAGATTCTCTCCAAAGCCACCAATCTTGAAAAGATCCTCACGGCCAGGCAGCTCAGCGTTCCACGCATCGTAGTGGGCGGCGCAGTACTGATGCAGCGCCTTTTCAGGGCCGCCGTGGTGGATGTAATGATGCTCGTCGCCAACGAGGCCAAGGGAGGTTACTTCCCATTTTCCTTGACGGGCTCGCTTGTTGATGGCGGAGCGGATGCTGCTGCCGTCGAGGGGGCGGATTTTGCCTGTTCGCAAGCTGAGAAGGGCATCTGTGGGAGGGAGAGGAGCGGGACCTACAGCGGAGCTTTCAGAGATGAGAAGCATTTTGCGGATGCTTCGATTGGTTATCCGGTGATTGGATTGCTATTGTGGTGACTGATGTGGTGGTTGTGGTGGTGAGTTGAATTGAGTGAAATTGAGGATGTGAAAAAAGTGTGTGAGATCTAGCTAGGCATCCATCCACTTTACCTGATCGAGCAAGTCTCGGATCCTTCTTAGATAACCAATTGATAGCACTCTAAATAATGGAAATTACTTTATGTGATGGAACCCTCTAGACCTTGACCAGCAGAAATTACTATACCTCAAGTACCGTTTCGATATCAGCTTACGCACGTCTAAATATACCATGGTTGAGACTATTCGCTTCGACCAGCCCTTCTTCTCAGGTACGGATCGCGGACACCATTTACAGATATCGTCACCACCCGCACCCTTCTTAACTATCCTGTAACAAACACGAGGTCAATTACACTGCAGCTGAAACAATTGTGACTTTATCATGTAGCAAGTCTAGGCATCCCAACTTTTGTGTGTCAGCAGACTTGCTCGATGATAGTGTCACCTGCGCGGATCTATCAGCGTGAGCCTTACCCTTAAGCCGCCACTAATATCTGACAGTGATTGCCCTTCATGGCCATCCAGGTTCAGCACTGAGCCACCTATGGCTTCGTTGAAGTCCCTTCCACTGCCTTTTTCAGTGGGTGTTACGTACGGATCGTGTGTCGCTTCTTATGCTGGCCCAAACATCTACGATATCTTTCGTTTTCTCTCCATTACTCGTCCGTTTCCGTATGCCTGCTATATGGTCTTTAGATGAAGCATCAATGAGGAAAAAACAGGGTACAAATTGCTCAGCCATCGATCAATAGCAAAGTACTACCGAGTTGTGGTATTGACATTGTCAAGTATCAACTAACCACGATACTCCTTCGATCCTCTCAACCTCTCTCCGAATCACTTAGCAACCAACAAATTCACCATACCATAGGTACTATATTACATTACAACCATTCCATCAAGGCAACTTCTCAGTCCAATTCAACAAAACTACCTCCTTACCAACGCTGTACAAGGCATGCCTATTACCTCGCAGCCACAGGCCCAGCCCCTCTACTACCTTAGTTCCTGCGTTCCACCTCTTCCACTGCGGCGCAGGCGGCACATATAATACTCTCGGTATATGAAGTCGTAGCCACACCATAGCACCGACCGACGTAGTAGTTGTTATTTCGACTGTCGAACGGCTGCTGCGATCTGAGCCCACAGCTCTCGATCGGGCCTTGAATAGAGTATGCATAGCCACAGCTACTACACTCTTCTATTGTTTCCGTTTGCGTACACATGTTGCGTCTTTGCAACAGCTGCTTGTTGAAGCTGGTTCTTGGACGCTTGTTGAAATTTGTGCTTAGATGTTTGTTGAAATTTGTGCTTGAAAGAGGCTGCCTTATAAAGACGTAGATCATTTGACAAGGTTTCTTTTTAACCAGGTGGCCTGAGCAAGAGCCCCGACCCCAAATATATATATAAACACCCTAGTCAGCTGGTTCGCAAACTTGATCAAAACGAGCCTGATACTGCCTAGACGAGGCAGACGAAAGTGCACATGGGGCGGTGTGATTTGTCTGTTTTGATTGCATGGTTACACAAACACTTCTCACAAATGATATTTCCTATTGTATGGCATGACAAGCTCAAAGGGCACCAAATGGGATCCGTGCTGATAAGCCTATTTGGTGCAAGATTTGCGTTTTCTTTGATACTACGGTTGTGTTGCTACGTCACTGTGCAAATTCGGGAATTATTTCGTCTCGACTTGAAGTGAGGCTGGCATTTGCACATTATTCAGGGCATGTTATTGTTTTAATATACATAGCCACTTGAATTTACAAGTAAGTGCAGCAGTGCCTGAGCATCCTCCAGCCTGATACCAAATTCGTTCCTCCATACATTTCCCGTCTGCCTGCATAGTCTATCTTGTCTTCGTAGATGTCCTAGAGAAGACGCCACTCACTGTTCACTTGATATTTGTCTTGCAACTATATTTCGTTACATGGAATCAAAAGAAACCCGTGGCAGTCATCTATTCGTCGATTTGCCGCGAAGGCTTTCTGCAAGGCTGAGGTTTATCAAAACGCCGATTCACAGAGGTAGACAGCGATTATTGGTCCAGTAAATATGCATCTCCTCGGCCAAACTTGAAAGGCTGTTTCAATCCCAGATATGGTTGTACAGACCAGTCCTTGGTTATAAATAGTTGTGTTGCTGCTTCATCACGACAAATGGTTAATCTCAGCCAGTACTCAGTGCCAATGGACTTTGGATTACATATGGCTTAGTACCACTTGAATAGAATTCTATGAATTAATTCCAAGTCTATTTGGCATACCCTTCAAGTCAATCAACAGATTCGAACCGACCCCGTTGATCCACTTACGATCCTCCCACTACGGTTCTAAGCTATTGCCAATATGAGTATCCGATTGCGCAATACTGCCAAAATGGCCTCATCCCTATCTCTGCTTACCTATCTACGCTGACAACATTCCTTATCTTGTTCTATAAAGATCCAAGTTCTTTCCAAGATATGGCTTTGTTAGATCACACCCCCGCGTTCAATCATCTGTGCTCATACCTCATACCTCAATCGCCATAGTATACATCTCCATCACCATGACGGTCAAGAATACTACCAACGGTAATGGTACCATAAGAGTTGCCATTATCGGCGGAGGGCCTGGTGGCTTAGGAGCTGCCATTGCCCTGGCCAGACTACCATTTGTCGTCTGGACTCTATATGAGAAGAAACCCGAGATCAGTGAGACAGGTGGTGGTATCAGTCTCCAGCCACACACTTGGAAAATGCTTGAATACTATGGTGCTGCTAAGAATATCAAGCCTGATGATTTGTTCAGATCTTCTGATGGGGTTAGTGGACAACAACGGTCAGTGGCATCTTGACATGTTCGTCTACTTCCCAGGCTAATATTTGTCAGCAACGGACGGACTGGTGAGATTATTGATCAAAGTTATCATCATGAAGATACACCAGCCCATCGACGCAGTGGTCGACAGAGAAGATTCAAGTTACAACGTGCTCTTCTCGAAGAAGTCGACCAGTCGAAAATCAAGCTCTCCAAGAAACTTGTTAGCATTGAAAAACTAGCAAGTGGCCGGGTCCTCATCCGTTTCGATGATGGATACTCGGACGAAGTTGATCTACTGATTGGTGCAGACGGTATCAGATCAGTAACTATGCTCTTCCCATTTGAGCAAGCCTCAAAAGCTAACGATACTCAGGTCGTCCGTTCATTTACGTTCCCTTCACATAAAATCAAATACAACGGCCAGTCTGCTTACCGCACGATCATAAGCAAGTCGGAAGTCAACTCCCTGGGGAGTATACCTCAAGCATCTACATTCTGGCAAAACGTGGGAGGTAAATATGTATTTACTAGTCCCCTCGGAGAAGACGACTTTGAAGTGACAGCACGTATTTCACGGCCTTCAGAGGGCCAGGAGCACGTTAGTTGGGGTCGTCCCTTTGACTTTAGCACTCTCGTCCATGAGTACGATGGCTTTTGCGAACCAGTTCGACAAGTCATCCGGTTGGCAGCCAAGGGCGAAACACAGGAGTTTGCCCTTTTTTCTGGACCACGCTTAGAGCGGGTTGTTGCTCTTGATTCGATAGCTCTGATCGGAGATGCATCGCATCCTTTGTCAGGAGCCTTTGGCGCTGGCGCAGGCTTTGCTCTCGAGGATGTCTATGCATTGACCAAAGCTCTGGAGTGGACTTGGCCTCGAAGTCAAGGAATCAAGGTTGCTTTGGAGCTGTATGATCGCATTAGATCTCCACATTACAGTGATCTGTATGACGTTCTGGATTGGTACGGCGATGTTACTAAGGAGATTGCGGCCGAAAGGTTGTCGGTAGATGGAGAAATTGAAGCAAGAGTGAGGCGTACAAAGGGTAAAAGATCGAATTGGATGTATAACTATGACATCCAGACTGTTGTTGATGGTGTACTTGCCGAACTGTAGCATCGGAGATAGAGTGTAGATATTGCATATACATATAGCTTCTTTTTTCAACATGACGTTATTGGTCCCATGTGAGGAAGCCGGGTAATAATGACGATTTGTGGTATTGAGCAGTGTCACAAGAACGGTTCAATCACGTTCACGAGTCAAAGGACTGAACCGGTAGTGTTGGACATGAAGAGTCGGCTACGTCGCCAATGATCTCGGAATCTAAGACTAATAAAGACAAAATATCGGCGGATCGCTGTGTGGTGATCTTGGATGCGGATCATCCGGTTGTCCAAGTGCCAAGCATTTGAGCTGAAGCGTCTGTGGTGGAGCTAGCACACCAAGCTTAAACAGCCGAGGTAGACAGACAAACCCAAGTGTTAAGAGGATACGGATAATCGGGAGACAATGGGATTCAAGTAACGTGGAACTGTTGAGTAAGAGAAACAACGTGGCATAGAAAAGGAATACGGTGAAGAAAAGGAACAAAATGCCACTTGCATGAATGAGCAACGCAGGGAAGTGGACTCTAGTGTAGCCATCATTATGCCTGCGTTATATATGAGAACGAGGGTCAAACAAGGAGGCCGTATGTGACAAATATTCTTTAGCTGTTCTGCGTTTGATACTGTAACGTTAATGTCCCGGGATGAAGAAACAGAAACAACAACTGGCATGACGTTTCAAGGCACGGCTGAACTGTGACATTCTGGTTGACAGTAATGTACTCACCTTGGACCAAGCATCTAGAAGCGGTGATGCTTACAGGGTATCAGAAGCACGGATGCATGCGGCTGTTAGGACCATTCGAGGCACTCACTACGGAGTACAGAGTCAATAACAACGGTGAATGCATTGAGCGACTGAAGGTAATTGGCGGTTCAACCAGGCTCTGTCAGCGAGGCATTAACAAACTACATAAGTAAACAGCCACCTCGGACACGCTATCAATCCAATTCCAGTGCAAGTGATCGTCTACAGCGTGAGGCAGAAGCGGTTTTGGTCGGCATGAGTTGGAATTGGTGGCAGCATTTCCCAGTAAAAAATGGTGATGACGATGATGCTGATCCTCTCGTGATGGTGTGTGGAGGGCAACAATTGCGTCACAAATGCCAGCGAATCTGACTTGGGATATTTCAAGGCTCAATGGGGCGGGCATACCATACAGATATGTGTTGCTCCGTAATATAGTGAGTAAGCCTGTGTTAGAGTAAAAAAAACTTGCTACCTACGGATAGAAGCCAAAGAAACATATCAAAACAACAAGACAATTGAAATAAATAACCAAGACATGCATCAAAGTTTCCATCGCTTCCATCTCGAGGACAGATCGTGTACTTTAATGGTACCTCGCAAACTAAGACTAAGACATGGAGTCTCGTAGCCTTCCGCTGAACCCGACAGGAACCCCTGAACAAGAGGCACAGCACAGACAGACGATGTGTACTTGGGCGCAAAGAAGCGGACAGGTACCTAAGCCAAACAAAAACAAAAGTCAATGCCTAAAAGATCAAACATGATGCTTTTTTTATGGGAATATTTATGCGACGATGGTGAAGCATCATGTTGCTAACGTTACAGATTGCGATAGACGATTGAGTAATTTCCCCCTGTCTCTTAATAGATCTTGATCCTTGTCGCTGATTTTCTTTCCCTCCTCCTTTCCTGGTTTCCGCCCAAGGGATTTGATTTGATTTGGGCTATTCCACTGCGCTGGGATGGTCAAGGATGACTGAAATTTTTAGCTTGATGGGCTGGGAGTGGGTACCTTGTAGGTACCTCTCACCCCCGTAACTCCCGCTCAGGTCACCTCTAGCTAGGTACCTAGTAGCCTAGTCCCTTCCGTTCTAAACTTGACCCTTCCCTCCCCCGATAGTTTTACCACCGTCAACTCAGGGCAAGCTACCTTGGCTGCGTCTCCAGTCCCAACCTCCAACCTCGACCTCGACCTCGACCTCGTTCAACATCCGCTCCTCTTCTTGCTTCAAACTATTCTCTCCTTCTCTTCACCCTCTCGCCCTCACCGAATCTCTCTCCGACCAAAGGCTGGGCCGAGCTCACCCAGAACGCGAGCGCGATGAACGCCATCCAGAAAAGGTGTCGGCCAACACACCAAGTCAATGTCCGCAAATGCTATCCACGGACCGTGAAAGGCGCTGTCGATGTCAAGCCCAACAGCAGTGAACTCAGCTCGCTTCTCTACTATGCCACAAGTCGTCGTTCCAAGATACAAAAGATTGGCGCCTATCTGGAGAAGAAGACAGCTAGCGACGTTTGGCGTCTGCGCATCGGGTATGTCGCATCTTGGTCGACTTCAAACATCGACGTGTCCGATCTACGAACTTGATTCCCTGCTACGGAAGCTTCCTTTCTTTGGAATTGTTCGTGATCAGGTGAATTTCATGATTGCTGACCTGACCCCTTAGAAATGTCCAAGTTACGTTGCAGATCCTGTCAGCCTTGATGGAAAAGCTTCACAAGGATTCCGTCCTTATTGCTCCATTTGTCCTCAAGATCCTCGATACCGTCCTCCGATCAAACGATATTACCATGGTCGAGTCCTCTCTCCCCACGTTCGCCGCCTTTTGCGATTACCACGACGCGGCTTTTCTCCTAGCTGATCAGACCTACCTCCGCCAGTATGAGGAAATTGTCCGGTTATATGCTGAACTTGCTTCCACAAAACCTGCGCCAGGCAAGGAGTCGATGACCGTCCCTATTAAAGTTCGCTGGAGGAGTGCAGGCCTCGAGGCTATCCGCAGCGTCTCCACAGCCGATGCACTTTCCTCGATAACAGGTAGCCAAATGGATGTCATCATGCCTCGAATACTTGAGAATCTGTGGTCGGGCACCCCCGAATTTCTCGAAACTCTACATCGACGACTCGAAACGGAAGAAAAAGTCGATGTCGAAAAGCAGATTAGACGGAGGACAAGCATTGCTACAGTTGAAACCGATGGTGGAAACGACCCCAATCCCGTTGCCCTCTCCGGCACTGCCGGCGATGTTGATAGGCTTGCTGAAGAAGAAGTAGCAGTCTTGGCCATGCAGTGTTTGAAGAGCATTTTCATTATCCCGACTCGCGCTCAAATCCACGGCGCTACAGTTTCCCTCTTGAGGTTCATCCAAGAAAGAGTGGCACAAGGGGATTCTGTAGTTGAGCTCCACAAGGACCGGGAGCGAGACAATGGTTGGGCAATCGGCATTTACAACATCATTTCGCGATGGGCCCCCGTGCAAGATCGATACACCATTCTTGTCGCAGCCCTGGAAACATTACTACGAATTCCCGTGCAAGACTCCACTCTTGACGAACAACTCGCATTGGTAACAATCATGAGCTCCCTCCTACGGTCCGACGTCAACCTCATTGGGTTGAGTATAATGGATGTACTCCTTGGTTTAATCAAGCAAATGAGGAAGCTATTTAGGCTAAGAACCCCCACCAGCCAGAGCGACGACGGCAATGCTGCCGTTGAATCGGAATCAGTCGTGCGCCAGAAGACTAAGCATCTTGTGGACCGACTTGAACTGTGCATTGGCGATTTGGCTACACATGTTTACTATGCCGATCAGATTTCCGATATGATTTCCGCTATTATCCTCCGACTCAAACCATCTCTATCTCATAGCTTTAATTCTTCTCCTGGGGGCGAAAAGAACGGTAATAATGAAGCTGGACCAGGTGCCTCCACAATCGAACTGAGCGACAGCCAACAGCTTGACCACTATTTCTGCCTCAACACCGGTAGAGCTTCTGGTCTCCGTGCTATCAAGGAGATTCTCCTCGTTGCGAACCCACAGAAGAAGCTCACTGGCAACCTGGCATTGGCACGCAGTCCCGTGCCAATTTACATCTGGGAGGGTACCCATTGGCTTCTTCGTGACCCTGACGGCTACGTTCGCAAGGCATATATGGATGCCCTCATTACATGGCTTGACCGAGAGACGTCTTTTGCAAATGAGATTGCGGTCGAGGAGAAGCTTCCTCGTTCTCGTTCATCCATGAAGATTAGTAAAGAAAACAGCGTCAACCGTCGAGCCGTTTCAAGTGCCTCCAACAGACAGCGAGGTTCAAAGCCACGCCAGTCGCAGTTCCTGGCTCTACTGCACCTAGTCATATACGATAATGCTCTACAATTTGTCGAGTACGAAAACGATCTAATTATGCTCCATATTCTTCTTACCAAGTTGGTCTCGCAGCTGGGTGTAAATGCTGCTCGATTTGGCCTTCCTATGATCTACCGGCTACAGGAGGACATCCAGGACATCGATACGCCTCTGTATAAGGTGCGGACTGCGGCACTTTGCCATGGATACTTCTGGGCACTTACCGATAAGTTCGAGTTCAAGGACTCTGTTATCGGTATAGCTATTGAGCAAGAGGTGGCGCGTCGCCAAAGAAAGGGATTCTGGATTCAAGGCATCAGCATGCCACCTCCACCAGTTGATCGCGTGGGAATGCCTGGCGAGGCACGTGTACAGCCAGAATGGGATCCTGCTTCGCTTGAGAGAGAGGAGTTGCTTCCATTTGATGACAGAGAATCCCTTGTCGAATGCATCGTGTCGCACTACCATGAGAGCCTTCGAGCACCTCCTGGAAGCCCTGGCGCGTCCCCAGGCAGGGTACCCCCCGGACCAATCCTGGGCTCGAGTATAAGCTCCACGGCACAGGCTGATCCCAACTCAGAACTGCCGGTTGTGTTCCGCGAACAGATGCTGACAGACTGGTCCCGAGACGCAGCGGCAGCCGCCCTTGCCTCTGCTGGAAAGTCGGAATCCATGACAGGATCGAAAACAGAAACGGCGGGCACGCGAGGTCATCTAACAGTCAGGACGGAGGGCGCGAACGGTAACGGGGCTAATGGCAATGGACCGATATCGCCTTATGGGAGTCAGTATAATCTGATGACCGACTCGGCTCATCGTGAGAAGGGTCGAGAAGGGACAATCCCGAGGCATCGAAAGAGCAGTATGCGGAGTGCTGTCTCACCAGCGGGTTCAACTGGTAACCGGGGTACCGTCGCCTCGGTTGATCAGCTAAAGCTCGTGCTATCAGGCAACCCTCCACCTAAGACGGCTTTCATCGGGGATGACGACAGTGGAGACAGCATGGTCAGCTACGATTATAGTCCTTCAGAGACCAGCTTTAACCCGGCTACGCAGAATGATCAGCCGAGTAGCCCAACGAGCGTCAAACGACCTGGCACCTCTTCCAAACGTGGACCTCTGAGTGCACATCCTCCCCTCGGGGGGGCACCCAACCTGCATGACGGGAATGGCCAGGACGACGAGTCGGTGCCGCCTGTGCCACCTCTGCCGGACGTGAACTTGTTCGGAGGAAAGAAAAGTCCGATCCAATCCAGAGGGAGTGATGGAACTCGGCCTAAATCGGTAGACTCGCAGAACACAAAGTCAATGGATCTGCAGGATCTCCTCCGAGGAATCGACAGTCGGCCGAGTGAAGGAAGTTTGGGTAATGTGACAAGACCTCCATACTAGGGTATCGATCTAGAGAATATCGATATAATAGGAGTTAAGGAAAGAGGGGATGGAAGGTAATAGCGATGGTTGATTTGATTTGTAAAACAGCGATACTAGTGTAATTTGTGAGATTCTTGAGAGAAAATGAAAAGAAATTCTTCAGATGATGTTCTTGGTGTGAATGATACGGATTGATCTGCAACTAAATATCTTAACCGAGCTCATGATGAAGACCCCTGTTTGAAGGGGATTTGTCCGTCGGGATGTTACAAGGGTCGATTACAGTTTCAGATTGGCAACTAACACGGTGTCTGAAGGTGAGGGCTTCATAAACCAGTCTATACACTTGTGAAGCTATTCAGACTGACCACATTAGACAGTGGATAGACTTCAAGACGGTATATGGTCATAACAGACAACCAAGTTGAGCATGAAACCTCATGACATACCCAACATTTCCCTCAGTTTTGCATCATCCGGATTTCTCTAACACATCCCCCTTGTCCTTGAACATGCCCCTGTCCGGGGGGGTCTTGGCGCCATGGATGTGAGGCAGTGCAGTTCGTCTTATTTCCCAGTAGTTAGTGGTTCCCTCCCGAGGATTGAAGGAATAACTTTGGGAAAGTCCCCCGCAATTGAAGGCCTTCTTTAAGTTTATCCACTCCCTTTTTTTTTCATCCTTCTTGTTGTTATACCGTCGGTCCCGCGAGAAGGGGGCAGTGCTATTATCTGTTATTGACTCATTCTGTCCTTTCTTACCTTCTCTCACCACATACTTCGCCTCTATCGTGCGATTCTTTTGTTACTTTGTTTATTTATTTACGATTTCCGCTCATTTCTGTTGTCGGTTCGGACTGTTTGCTGCTTTCTTGGGTTGCTCGTCTAAGAGAACGAGTATCACGCTATTATTCGCAACCATCTAGGCAACATATACAACATCTGCTGCTTCTCTATTCAACCTCGATTTATTTATACAAAAAGGACAAGAATATTATCGAGGAGTCTGCTCTTGGGCCAGTTCGACAGACGAAACGGGGGGCTACTATACACGAAACCACGGGATTTCGGAAGAATATGGATCGGCGACACACTTTGACAAATATTCTTTCTGTGTCATAGCGAAATCTACGAGAGTTTGCAGGAAACATTGAATGAAGAGGTAGTGAAGCCTAGAGGGGATCTTCGTTATTATCTTGTGCCACTGCGATATTTCCGACATCACCTCTGAGTCTGCTCATCATGAACAACTCGAATGCACGACACGGAGGCCATCCATCAGACTCGATCCCAAACGCCGCATATCCCAACGACTCGCCCTACCGAACAGACGGAGCCTCACCACAAATTATGAATCACACTCCTACATCACCGTCACCTCAGTACTCACCACCCTCTCACTTCGGCGCCAGCATCAGCCCTACAACAACATCGTCACCATGGTCGCCCACCATCCCGCAGAGTCCACCACCACCATACGACCCGTCCCGTCCGCCGGCGATATACTCACCACTCGCGGCCCCTCCGCTATCTTCACCTCCGCCGCAGTACCCTCCCTCAACGCCGTGGCCGGGCAGTGTCGCGGGATCCAGCGTGCACGGGGCGCCGTATAAGATGGGTGCTGCAGCGCAGGCGCGGCGGAGGCGCAAGTTGAAGATTCTTGCGCTGCTGGTGTGTGCGGTGGTTATTTTCTTCTTTTCGTTGATTATGGGGGTTCTGATGGGTGTTGTTAGGGTGCAGTGGAGGGACGATGGCGATGATGATTAGGTTGACATGGTTGGAAATCTAATCGCGAAACAGCCTGGGGAGATTGGTGGCTTATTTATATTCCCTTTGTTAATACTCTGATTTCTTCTCCTTTATCAACTGCATGGCGTACGGGGGTTTGCTTCTATGGTTGGAGACTTTGGTTAAGATTATATACAATACATCTTGACAAAATACAGCAACTTGTTAACGTTTATGAAGCTGGGTGCAATTTGATGTAAGACGATACTGGTGAAGGTCGTGAGAAAGCCTCCATTTCATACACTTACTTGTATGGCATATCGATAAATATATTACGCATAAAGTATTTACATACCTATGGGCTTTATATAAAGTCATACTCATAAGCCCTTACTCACGTCAGTTAGATATTCTCAGCATATCTCGTCACAACCTCAGCAGTGGTCGATTGTGGATTACCCTGTAGCCATTCAAGACACGTTCTCGAGCACAAACCGCATCTCAAGCTGTGATTATCAAGACCAGAAATAAAGCATTTGTCTACACTCAATTAATTGTCAGTGATATCTACGCTTATTCCCATCTTTGTCTCTCCATGACTACTTCAATGAAAAGTTGACGCTTAGCCTTGAACATATATCCAAGGTATGCCGCTTATCTCATCAAACCACACCAACAATACCATTAAGACAGGGTGAAAACAACACGCACGTTCTATGTACTGAACGATCCTCTTAGAAACGAAAATAACCATCACCTGTTGAAGAGGAACTACCCTATGACTACTCACGTGTTTCTATCCCTTCGCTTTGGTGTACGCAATATCCGACCCACCTCCTTGACAGGAATGATTCAGCTAAGAGCAAAGTGGCGAAATCCTCCGCCCAATTGGAAAACAAAAGAAACATCAAATTACAAAAAGATGACGACCAACTCAGCTAATAATTTTTGCCTTTCGCGGCCTACTGATATTCGACACATGACGACCCACGCTACTGGCTGGGAATCATTCCGTGTGATAAAAAAGTGGGAGTGGGAGCGGGAAGTAGATCCGATAATCCCAATGGAAGGGAACTCGACCCGATTTGAGCAAAAGTTTAAGTGATCGGCATTCTACTTTCTGGGATAATCCTTGGGCTTGGGGGGATCGTGACTTTGTGTAATTTTTGACTTCTGTCAACTTTGATCAGCACCCCCTTCAGCCGCAAGCTTATACCCGTTTGTCTAGACCGCAGCCTACCCAAATCTTTGGGTTCATGTAGATTTGAGTAATGGTTCTAGACGGGCGCCAGAAAAGCTTGATGTGATTGTAAGCCACCAATCGCTGCAGTTGACCGATGGTTCTCCCAAAGTCGAGCAATTCTGTGTATCCACGGCTGCTTTCCTCCGTCGAGTTCGCCGAAGGTCAAGCTCCCTCTTCTCTCCTCGTCAAGGGCGGCGACAAAAAAGATACGAGACAAAATGGCGAACAACACACGTAATAAGGCAGTCATCTTAACATCCGAGCTTTCGTCCTCTTTCCTTTTTAGGGACCGCGAATGCGCCACGAAAGTGAGTTTTGACGTGTCGAAGCGCCTTGGATCGCGCATTAGGGGGAGACCTAAACAGGGCTGAGAAAGGGAAGAAAAGCTGACGGTGGCTATCTACGTTTGCAACGTCACTCGACCAGATCCGCAGGGTCCATAGCGGGCGTTTCTAAATGTTATTTTTGAGCTAAGGGACCCTGTTTCTCGAGGAGAGGAGAGGAAACAAAAACAAAAAAAAAGAGACTTGGCGATGCTTTTTTGCAGCGTAGCTGAATGAGTGACCGGAATATGGAAACTGACGTTGCTCTGCAGGCACTCGGTCTGCAGTACCTGGACAGCGCATCAGCTAGCCGGCGCAGGTACACATCGGTTTTGTTTTGTTTTAGCTCAAGGATGTTCCTTGTTGAATCGTTGAGCTTATGTACTGATGACACCGATCTGTATATGTATGTCTCAAATCTGAACGTGGAATTTTTGGACTGCATATGAATGCACGACGTGAAGAGTTTTTCTTCCCCCTTTCATATTAGGCAAAGCAAGGGAAGCAAGAAAGTAACCGTTGCAATACGAATGGATACGCGGACATATATTTACTTTTTTAACTGCTCATATGCTCGAACGATCTCTGTGTCTCTACGGCAAGGAGGAGGGAGACTGAGGAAGTCTTACATGAGGAGGCTGTGACGTGGAGTTGCACGTAACGACGGATGTAAGCAAGATCCATCCAGGGGGAACGGGAACGGGAACGGGAGACGGGAGATCAGAGGTATACCCGCACATGAGTCGAGTTTTACTATGACTAGAGAGATAATGTCTCCATGACGTCGGGTTCCAAGATGCTGGAAATTGGGGATATGGGAGATGGAAATAGGCCCGAGATACTGATGCTGCTGAAGAGACCAACGTCAGACATAAAAACATGTGTCCACTTCTATCATCTGCCATCTCCAGTTCGACTCATGATTTGCATCATTCACTAGTGACATCAGCGCAATCCAAGCGCCTTTACGGAGTTACCTTACACCCACTAAATGGTCTCCGTGCACCGGCAGTCAAAGCCAAACACCCCAAGCAAGGATATGGGTCCAGCCAGCCTCTCCCGTAGCTAGTTCACGACAGTTTTACGGAGTAGTGAGCTGCTGATTCAAGTAGAAGAAATATGACGTTTGATGATAGTGGCTTAACCCCTTCTATATTCCCTCTCCCATTTCTCAACATTGCCAAATGCGGCCAGTCTAGGGAATTTCCAGCGGAGAAATTTACTACAGTTGAAACTCCTTACTATCCATTTTCTTTGACCGGCGCACTTCCGGGACAGCTCCCCCCGGTTCCGAGGCCCCCGCTGCTGTCATCTAGTCTCCACTCCTGGGCACCCCCTGGCTGCAGAGCAGAAAAGCCGGGCTGTAGGAAGCCTATCGTCCGCTAAGCCCTCTCCTAAAAGAAGAAGCTCCAGCCGCAGAGGAACCAATAGATTGATCACCATGGCGGCGCTGGGAGAAAGGCCTCCCAAAGCTATGGGCAGAATGAAGCGAAGGCAAAAAAGCACAGGGCAAGAGAAAATAATACGGATACCAAAAGGCAAATAGTAACTTTCTGCCTCGGCTGTAGGTTATTTTGGGTACTGTACCTGTTTCTCTGCATGACATTGACATCAACGCTGTTGATCATTGGATCCACGACGTTTAGAAAGACGTTATACTGGACCTCAAATGTTTCCCCTTATAGGCAGTTGTCGCTGCATTGCATCAGCTGCAGTACAGTACGGAGTACCAGAAACCTACCTAATAAACCCCGAAAGGCTGATGCTATCCCTCCAGCCTGTCGGGTTGATTGCCCACGTCTCCATAGCCTCGAATAAACACATACGTGCATTTCCAGGGACCAGGACTCGTCCTGGAAAGGCTAACTTTTGCTCCATCAACCAACCAAACAGTCTACCAGGCTTGTCAATGAGGAGAAAAGTCCCCTCTCCGTATTTAGACTGGCCTTGCTTTATCGTATCGGTTGTTGACATCTGCCATCGAGGGACGATAACTGGCTGTCGTGACCTTGCGCTGCTGAATTATCCTCCAGCCCTGTATCCCTACTACGGCTCTATCTAGACCTCGTCGTGGCTTCTCGTCGCCTTTCATATGTCGTGTTGTGCTTCACAAGCCTCCAATCCAACTATCTCATCCCTGTTTTACTTCTCAGCGACATTCAGTTTGCTGCCATCGCCATAACCTTCTTTTTCTTTCCCCCTTTACTCCTACTCCTACTCACTCTCCACCTTGACACGTCTCTTTCTTATAAAAGACCCCTGGTTACGTTTGCGTTTGCGTTACAGTATCTCTTTTTTTTTTGCTTTTGACTTGTTCTCTCTCTAAATTCCTCGTCACGAGCAGCCATTTCGCAACCCTTCTTTTCTCAATTGTCCCAGGTCTCAGCCGCGTTGGACTGGACTGAACACACCCCCTGTCATCGCAGCGTTATAAGTGGCTTCTGTTGGCTTTTCCCCCCTCTTGATTACGAACTGTTTTTAAAGAAAGAAGTCCATCTCATCATATTGTGGCCGATATAACACGCTCCTTTCTTCTTTTCCCTCTTTCTAAGAAACCTTTTCCTCACATCAGACGACAAACACGCAGACAAACATATATACCTATTCCTATATACTCCGTATAAACACGCGGATATATATCGCGACTACTGATCATCATCGTCGAATCGGAGGTCCCCCTTTCTTTTCCCCAACCTCTAAAGTTTTCCGAACCGAGTCAAAAGTCCAGACTCTTTTTTTGTTGTTGCTCCAGCCCCCGATCCAGCCTGGCCCCGGACCTTGGAGTTCAAGTCCAGTTCTAGAACGCCCAAAAACCAGAACTTGACAACCACTACAAATCCTCACCTACACGCTACAATCTAACTTACTATCTACTACCTTACATTTTTGCATTGCACTACAACTTGACGGTTGCAGCGCTACTTTAAATCGACCCGGAAAAACATCACAATTACCGTCTTTCCCCGGACTCTCCCTCGTTCCCTCGCCTCTCATACCCTTTGGGAAAACAGCAAATACATCTACCGCCCACAAAAAAAAACCGATCCATCTCCTGCCACTCGCTTTGGCTTGTGCTTGGCTTGGTTTCCACTCTCTCTCTCTCTCTCTCCGCTTACCCCAAAGAGAAAGCTCGAGCTAGCCGCCACGGGCGCTTCCCAAACTCCTGGTCCTGGGACCCCAAAGGAGGAAACTCAATTTCAGGCATTCGATTCGATTCGCATCACATCACATCGCCAAAAAAAGATCCCGGACGTTTTCCCAAATGTTTATTTGGTTCTAGTCTACTCTTGCTCCTCTTTCGGTCTTTCTCATCTTTAATTCCCTCGTCCCTCAATTGCAAAGCAATCTCAACCTGTTCAATCTCTCAATCTCTCACACCCCTCTTTTCTTTTTTTGCTCGACTCATCATCTCGCCTCGGCTCTCTCCGTCTTGTGTCCTGTTCTCGCCTCCCCCGGACGTTTTGTTTCTCTTACTACTGCTCCGTACTACTGCTGGTTTTCAATCATCTCAGCGTCGCAACATACGATTGGGCCGTTCATCCATCGAAACCTTTTGGAGGGACGTGATAAGCTCGACAAAAAAAAAACATACATAACCATCCGCAACCGGCGCGAAAACCAAAGTCTCGACCTCTTTTTTTTCTGCCGTCTTCATCTTCTCCACCTCAACGATCAGTTTCCTCTCTACTCATCACTTTTCCGACTCAATCGACCGATATCAGAAGACTACCCCCCTCGCTCGGACAACGCACTGTAGACGTGCGGTTTCACAAATCGCCAATTGGAAACCGGAATTTTTTTGATCTTATCGCGACAGTTGGAAAATTGACATAAAGTAACTGAGGGGCCCTGTTTACTGTCGTCAGTCGCCTTGCTTCGGCATACACTCGCTCATCGCGAAATTTCAGCTTTCAACTCACCATCATGCCACGACATTATCATTATCAGCCTAGGTACCATCAGAATCACTCCGCGCCCGCGTTCATTGGTACTCGACACTAACTTGTTCTTAGTCGCGAACTCCATGTGGTAGTACTGGGAGCAGGTTCGTTAACTCCCCTCCAGATTCAACACACAGCCTTGCCTCCTTTTTCCTTTCCATCTTTGCGCTTTTGTCTGACTCGCTTCTGTCTTTTTCACAGGCGGCGTGGGTAAAAGTTGTTTAACTGGTAAGTTGTTCCCTTGTTTTCCCCCTCTCGTCCCATGTTCTGCATTTGCTTGCTGCGCCTGCGCTTCGCGTCCCACCGCTGCACACGCAATGCTACACATGGATGCACTTCCCTGTCATTTTTTCCCTTTGCAGCACAGAAGCTCATGCGAGAACAGCCCAGTTCGTCCACAATGAGTGGATCGAGAGCTATGATCCCACCATTGAGGATTCTTATCGCACCCAGCTCCAGGTTGATGTAAGTAAATGCGCCATGACTTGGCTTCCGCTCTTGGACCCCTCCCTTTGACTGACTCGTTTCGCCTAAAGGGACGTCAAGTTATTCTCGAAATGTGAGTTTGGATCATCCTTTCCTGTTCGGGATTTGGAGAAAAGAGCTGTTCAAACTGACACAGAACCCTTTTAGCCTCGATACTGCGGGGACCGAGCAATTCGGTAGGTCCTATATGGCTCAACAACTTCCACACCATGACCCTCGTACTGACGATGGTACAGTCGCCATGAGGGATCTGTACATGAAAACCGGCCAAGGTTTTCTCCTCGTATTCAGCATCACGTCCTCCTCCTCACTAAGCGAACTGGCCGGCTTGCGCGAAGAGATCATCCGCATAAAAGACGATGAAAACGTCCCACTCGTCATTGTCGGTAATAAAGCCGATTTGGAGGAGAACCGCGCAGTGCCCCGGGCCAAGGGCTTCTCCATTTCTCAGCGATGGGGCGCACCCTACTACGAGGCTAGTGCGAGAACAAGGAGTGAGTTTCCCGTTTACGCGCCCGTGTGGCTTTTTGTCAAATGCAGGGCCAGCGACTTTTGGGGGAGTGCCGCATCCGTACTGACAAACTGATACAGCAAACGTTGAAGAGGTCTTTATTGATCTCTGCAGGCAAATGCTACGCAAGGAGGACGAACAAAACGCAAACGACGGCCCCAATGACGACTACAAGTATGACCGCGGTCGAAGCTCGCACAAACGCCAACGACGTCGCCGAAAGAAGGATTCACCACGATGCGCAATCCTCTAAACATCCTAACGAAACCGACTGTTGTTCCCTTCTAGATTCATGACCACTGGATGGTATTTTCACACGCATGGGAATTCTCCTCTTCACTTCTTTCACCAAAACTTAGGAGCCTCGGGCATATTTTCAGAACATTTTTACGCAAACCCACCATGCATTACGCGGATCACGGCCATTTTCTTTTTATAAAATAAATCAACCAAAGATATCATGAACTATTGTTATTCAGGAGGAGGAGGAGGAGGAATTCACATAAAGGACCTCGCGGTCTCACACGAAACGATATTTGAACAGAGCCAAACGGCGCGACAACAAAATCCGAGTCGCAACTTTTAACCCCGAGACCGCATCGCGTGCTTGAGTCAAGAAACACAACGATGTGTTAATGAAATTGACATCTGCTCATTTTTGCATGTGCACATCACGGCGTCGGTGGCGTTGGATATTCGGACCTGGGAATACAAGGTCTACATATTGTTGTTTTGTTCTTTTCAGGTTTATGGCATTGGATATCTGGGCTTTTTGGGTTGATCGATTTGAGCAAAGAGACGGAAATTGAGAGATATGAAAAGGGAAAAGAAGCGAATGCTGGAGACGAGCAGGGGGGTGTGGTGTTAGGCATGCTAGATGCATGTGTTGACCAGTTTCTATCCCGTCACGATATTGATGACTATTTCGTTCTAAAAACACAAATTACTGGTGTTATGCGCGTTGCATTCAGTGTGGACTATGTCGCGATTGTCTTGAGGACCCTGAAAAATTTATGTCGGGTTCTATCTTGCAATCGTAGACGCAATGATACGAACATATCACGATACGCTGTAACGCTCTTGTTCACACATTCTCATGATGTTCCCAACAGCCCCTTGAATATCTAACCCGGATGTACAAACCAGTATCACCAAGTCAATCCTGCATTGACGGACGCATTACTCATAACTAACATCATTAAGCCGTTATTTATGCTACATCCTAGACCCTGCCAAGTGTACAGAGCATCCCAATCCTTACAATCTAGTCCAATGAATACATCGCCTCATGTTTCATAACATCCTAAACCATTCACCATTCCCAAACTGCTTTCCTAATCTGACTGGACCAAGCTCTCACCAAAGGTGATGTCAAGAAACTAAATGCCAAGCTCCTCTACTTGCGTCGCAGCATGCTCCAAATATCAGTAAACACACCAAACCACCCCTTCACCCTCTCAGCTGCATTCAGCAGCAGAATAAATCTCTTGACAAACGCATCCGCGTTATCAAAATCCTCGCCATAGCACTCCCACACCGCCCGTCCCCGCCCATCATTCTCATGCTCCTGCACCGCCATGAGCGCATCCTCGTCTTCCACGCCCTCGACACCAGCGGACTTGAGCTTGGGTCCCACGCAGAGCGCTCGACCTGCAATGTCCTCGTCCGAGATGAGACGCGTGGCTGCGTCGATCACATCCTCAATGGCAGCTCCGCCGGCTGTGCCAGAGAGGAAGGCTGCTTCGACGGGCAGCTTGAGCATGTTGGACTTGGAGACGTAGTACGGCGTTATCATGTTTACGCGGACGCCGCTGCGGAAGGATGTCGCGCGGAGAGTGCGGAAGAGGCCTAGGATGGCATGCTTGCTCATTGTGTACATGGTCTGCGTGGGGAAGGGGCACAGAGATGCGAGCGAGCCGACGAGGAGCAAGCAGCGGTCTCGCGGTGAAGAACCATTCTGGGGAAGCCAGTACAAGGCGAGGTGGGTGGTGTATGTAGCGCCGGTGATATTGACGTCGAACTGCTTCGTGTTGGGCTTGGGAAGTTTCCCGTTCTTGAGAACAGGCTCCTCGAACTGAAAGGAGGCATCAGGGAGGATGATACCGGCGTTGGGAACGACAATATCGATTCCTCCATGAGGACTGACATGCACAGCCGTCTCAAACAGACTGACCTGCTCCTCCCAATCCGTCACATCGCAGTGCTGAAACGCAAAAGCCGAGTCCGGATACTGCTTTGTGAGCTCCGCCACGAGCTCCTCACCCGCAGCATCAGCGACGTCGCCGATGACTATATTTGCGCCGTGCGAAGCCCACTCACGGACCATGAAAGACCCAAGGCCGTTGGCACCGCCTGTGATGAGGATGGTTTTGCCATTGAGCGTGGAAGCATCGTAGGGCTTGCTCACGTCGACGGGCGGTGACTGGCGGATGAGGCCCTTGATGTCGTTGGCGGGTTGCATTATTGCTAACTGCCGTTATATGCCCAAGAATGGTATATATCTGATGAGACGGGGTGTGTAGTCTGATCTAAACTCTCGGTAAAACTGCCGTGCCGAGAATAGACGTGATGATCCTATTTATGTATCGTCGAAACAAACTCAGCGGAATGATCCCCAACCCCCGATTTGCTGACCTATTAAAAGCGCAAAACATTAGCTCTCAGCTCTCAGCTCTTAACCAAAGTGCCGTTGATGACCATAATAAATATGGAGTCTGAGCCCTTTTTTTGCAGGGTCTAGCCCAGGTCCCGAAATCTCACCTTCTGTCGTATCCAAAACGTCCCAGTAAATTGACTTTGGGCGGGTCTTGAGGCTTGAGATGAGATGTCGGTATCCACTTCAGAAGGATGCCCGCTGACGATGTTGATAGTGGTGTTGGTGCTGATGATCAAAGATGAAGAGTTGAGGAGATTTAAGTTGGTAATTGCGGCACAGGAAAGAGGGAAATGACAGTAAAAACCTGTTGAGGGAACATGGACGTCGTTGGTCGCTGGGACAGTGAATCTCGGCCCCCATTTACTGTTGCAATATCAGTCTTGGCGATAGTGACCGTGACTGGCATGGCACTGCGCGGAGAGAGGACAAACAGAGTCCATTTGGATAGTGATGGGACGTAAGCCAGCTTGTGAGTTTCCTGGAGAAGGCACTTTTCAGTGGTGCATGTGTTGTTTGTTAAGTGTTTGGAGTCGTGGAGGTTATGTGAGTAATACATCTT
This sequence comes from Fusarium torulosum, assembly GCA_900312805.1. Classification (NCBI taxonomy): domain Eukaryota; kingdom Fungi; phylum Ascomycota; class Sordariomycetes; order Hypocreales; family Nectriaceae; genus Fusarium; species Fusarium torulosum. The sequence goes on from ONZP01000443.1 coordinate 50,591, forward strand.
CCGTAAACAACTACAAGTAACATTTCACAGGACGTCTAGATCGGAGCCCAAGCCTGTTATGTGAATTGATAAACGATAAGGAGGATTCAAGTGACTCAGTCACCGTAGGATATAAGTATGTTCGACAAGTCTAGCTGTGAGGTCTTTACTCGGGCTCAAATGTCCTGTACCAAACCCATCTTTACATTCACAACTTCAGTTTACCTCCCAACTCGTCAATCCATATCACATCCATCCGACAACCGTACCAGAGTCGAGTTAACCGGAGAAAAATCCCCCATTATCTCCTATGCTGAACAACAGCTCCTTCTCATGCCATTCACCCACCCAAGCATCCGGGGTAGATGGCATGTCAGCAAATAGGCAGAGTGTTTGTATTTTAGGCGACCGACGATCTTGTACAAGGTGTATCGAGTTCATCACTATCATGTACTAAATCTAACAGATATTGGAAACAGATCGCCATCCTGGTTCCTTAGTATAGACGTTGGGATTGGGAGGGTGTGGCTGTCATCGCTTAGCCTAGGAACCTTGATCTGGTGGGCATATTGGCCACAGTTGAAACCGGTGCAGACTTTGTTCAGCCGCCATCATGTTCTGGCTCTAGTTCTTTATACAGAAAATCGACATCTGATGCTTGAGCGTTTGACTGACAGTTCACTGGAAGTGGTCAGTGTAAGTGTAAGTGTACATGACAAAACTGGACATCTAAACCACGATTTGGGGGCGTGGAATGAATTGATGGGGGCCACATCTCCCCTACCTTGGAAAGCTTCACACAAACGTGCACTCAGGTCCCTCTCTTGCCGTTGAGAACAATTGTCTCAGTGCCTGAAAGTCAGGCAAGGGTTAGACTCTGGTGTGGGCAAGACCAGCCACTCCCATCTAACAGCCCAGACAGTGGCTGCGAAGTGAAGGGAGGGAGATGTTTTGTATGTGTCACATGAGGAAAAAAAGGTTGAGAGAGGCTGTCGATCATTTCGGCTAGAATTTGGAGGCCCAAGCTGTCTCATTGGATTCGAGGGAGCAGTTCCTACTAGGAGTGCCTAGTACCTCCGCACTGTTGGTGCTGAACCTCAATGCCGCTTTGTCTGCCGCAAGGTCAAGCAAGTTGTAGTTCATCAATATGCACTCCGTGGGTAAGTGACAAAACCCAGTCAGTAGGGTCTCGCAGCACCTGGCCCAGATGATCCGGGACATGACAGGCTCTATCCGTAGACGCACAACTTCCGACGTCCAACAGGCTGGGATACCGGGGCTCGTTTGCGCTGACCCCTGACGTTCTTGTTCATGCCTGTGCTCGGTGACCTCACTTGTGGGCGACGGCGTCAAGCCCGCACTGAACTGGACCGTTGGCGTCAAATGCCACGCTAGGTAATCCCTGCAACGTTGAGCACGGCAGGGGTCAGTAAGCCCCTCCAGGGCGATCAACGTCAATCAATTGGGAACTGCAACTCGACGAGAAGAAGCAGGTTTAGCTGACTTATCTGTACTTCAACAACACCCGTGTTGTGAGACAGGCGGATGTAAATTCGAAGCAATCACTAAGCCCTGTCAGAAACGAATGTTTGAATCAGTGAGGAGGTTGAGCAAAGGAATTCTGGTCTTTTGCGTCGAGACCCTGGTATTGTACCTGATGATGAATGTTGCGTCCAGCCGCCATCCGTCATTCACGTGGTGCCTTTAGACCACATATTTGTCTTCTGCATGGACAGTAATCGGCAAGTCGTTCAGAGGAGATCGCCCAAACGTGCGCGATTGTGCCTAACTGAGATGTGATGGCGCCCTAGACAAGCGAAAGCAACGGTTTGCGGAGAGATCAGCGTATGTATGACTGGTAGTGCAGACCCGACAGCTCTTTGTGCCTGAAGATTCATGACAAGTCGCTACAACATAGTCATGCGAAAGTGTAATATTCCAAGAGTCCATTTCACCATTCGTCCGTGAGATATGAAATTGGAACGTTTTGCTTTTCCAACAAAGCGCTTATGGAAATTGAAATCTTCAATCCATGAACAATGCCACGCAAAGTTGAGTCACACATACTCCTTGTCCTACCAATGGAATAATTACCAATCGTAGGTGTCCTGCTGTCCAAACTTCCTGAACCTTGGGTTGGCCATGTCCGATAGGAGCCAATCGGGATCGGACATTAATGGCCCAAATCGGGTCGAAGGAGAACGGAAACCAGGGTCATTGTCCGGCAGTACGGAACGCCAAACGAAGTTGTAAGAAACACTAGATGAACCAGGGCATAACCGTGGTCTTTGGGCGGCTTTGACCTGTTTGCTCAGAATCCTGTTTGGACCAAGGAACAAAAAGAACAAAAAATGCAAGCAAACTCACATTATCTACACAGGGTAGGCAAAAGGTGGGCGGCTGTCGAGATGACTTGTGCACTTGTCACCTCCCTTCTGTGCAAAGAGAGATAAGTAAGACTGTTGAATCACTGTTGTGCTTGTTGAACACATTCTCATTGGCTGTGCCAAAGTTCATGGCGGGTGTAAGCGCATATGGTCAATTGGCAACCATGGAGTAATTATCATTGAATGAATGCGTCATAGGTAACAGCTATTGGAGAGGATGAGGACGAGTATCGAAAGATACTTATCTATAGGTCGTCAGAACTCGATGTCCTCCATCACCTCATCCCAATAATGCTTGTGAACAAGGCTCGCCGCCAAGAAAGTGATTGGGAATGGGCCCACATCGGTTGGAGGAGTGAAACGGAAAAGAGAGCATACGTGAAGTCAAGGGAGAAGGACAATATATCCCTGACTAGTGCAGGTCGTACTTACTCCTCATCGCTGTAGCCAACCGTTTAGTTGAGGCTCATACTTAACATAGCCAGTGGGCTATAAAACCTAGTGATGCGATTCGGCCTGAAGCTAGAAGCAACCAGGAAACTTCCCTGTGTTGCCGTTCGTCATGAGTTACCAAGGGTATTGGCGAGTGAGTGCTTAACGAATGTCTCGTGGTTCACTGCCGGCTACCCGTGGTTATGTTGGTATAACTTAAAAGGGGGGTGAAACACGATTGGGACATCAAGGATATCGAGATAGAGGCCAGGCAATCCTCAGAATCAGAAGTGCCATATAACATCCAGTCATAGCCCACCCGTAAGATAACTGGCCCACGCTGGAATGGCACAGATCTGTTTCTGTAATTCAGAGAAGTTGTGTGATATGTAACGCTATTCAGTTATTGCAGTCTCGATCCATCGACAATGGCCTCAACTAGCGCACATGTCAGGTCTAATTCCCCAGCCTGTGCCCGCCGTTGTGGGCCAGCCGATGACTTGAGCCTGTCCGTGGTTGCAGGCGGGCCGTGCGATCGATCCCAAGCTCAATGGTCTGGAAAGTATCCGTAAGGTAGTCCTGGGTCTTTGTGTATGCGGACGACGTTATCAACAATGGTGTCTTGTCCGAGCGTCGTTTTTGTTACAATCTCGGCTGATAGAATACAACTGACAAGGCATGTTTGTCTGGATGATGTATCAGAAACAAGAACGTTGCTCAACTCGAGCATCAGCCAGATTGACCGAGTCACACTAAACTCAGTGCTTCCATCCTGCGCAACCACATCGATAGACCCCCGAATTCCGGGAGGACAAGAATCCGAGGCACTGTCGTGTCATTGCTTCGTCTTGATAATCATGATGGTCCGCATCTGAAGATTGCCTTTAGGGGTATCGAGCGACACCACCATAATGGCAAGCTACGCACTGAATACAACCCCTCTTGATTCGAAGCACGCTCGTCCACAAAACCGAGCAGGAAAAAGGCACCGACAGGGCAGTCGGTATGATTGACAGGGCCAGGGGAAGGTGGAGAGGGAGGGGGCATGGTTACCCCTGTCGACGAGAGCTGCATGGCTGGCTCACCGGCTGTGCACCCCTCCCGCCCGCGGCCACAGCCCCGGGTGGTCTATCACAGACTCACAGCGAAGGTGAGAGCTTGACAGGACACGCTGGAGAAACCCAGTGTTCTCGACGGTGTGAGGGCGGGCACCTGGGGAATATGGGGGGTAGACGTGGCTCCTGTCGGAGCAACACGCCCCCGAGGGTTGGGCACGTAGAGGGCGCACTTTGGAAGGTATTTTGTTTGCGTGCTTGTAGCTCCATGGGCCGACATTGTCGGGTCTTGAGGGCTTCGGTCAGAGTTCTTGGGGTTTCACATCACGAGATGCGTGTCGAAGTCGTCTGGCCTTTCGAACAAGAATCAGCCTGCGTTTACAGTATGTGGTTACAGCCCATTTGAGGTGCAGATTAACTTAAACCATATCCAGCCACGCCCACAGGCAGTGTTACCGTGGTTGCTTTCGATGTGGACCTCGAATGTGACCGAAGTAAACAAAGTACGAGGTTGAGCTTGGGCTTGAGCTTATACGACGACGGTGATGAATAGGACAGGGAAATCGTCGGTAACAAGCTCGAAACCGGTGTTTAAAAGATGGACTTTGTTTATGGTCGGGGACAGATTGAAGTAAAGTCTGCTACGTAGGTTCGCTCCTGGACCCTTAGGTTTCAGGCTGCACTCAGAGCTCGTCACAATGGAAGGGGAAGGAACAGATGCGACTGAGAGTAAGTCGCGTAAGTCCGAACCGCGTAAACATGAGATGATAACGTTAGTACCGTGAAATGATGCAACCAAGAGACAGACCTAAGTTGGCAGTGCATACACCCAACTTCAGACAATTTATATCATACTGGTAGTTTGTCCCATTTTAGTGAGGCTCATGGTTGCTATGGGAGTGGTCAGGGAGGAGTACTTGTATCACAAAAGAGGATACATCTTGTAGAACAATCCCCCTACCAAATTGCCCGTGATAGTGGGGTCTGTCATGTATACCCTTGCTCCGATGCTTGTAATGACTGAGGAAAGCTGCAGCGTGGTAATTAATTTTGCATGTATGAGGACTTGGCTACAGGTCTTTACCCCGCTACGGATACTTCTTTGTTTGAATGGATGGACGAAGGTCAGCGGAAAGGGAGTGCGTGGTCAGGTATGGTTCTATAACAAACCCCGATCTCATCGACCTTATTTGATCTCAGATCGTCCAATTCCATGCTTGAGTTACAGGATTAGCATCAAGTCTACCGCCCAATTTAGCAGTTGTGACAGCCTTGGTCCTGTAGAGTCATTGCTGCAAGCCAATAGGATCGTGAGGAACACGTCCTCCTATGCTGATTGTGCTGTGATGTGCTATACTGCACTTTACTTTACTGCAATGCTCTGTCTCCATCAGCCTGCTCAGACAATTTACATTTTGCTTTGCTTTGTTTACAAAGCACACAGGCAACGCAACGGTAAGCCCGTCAATTTGCAATATTACATCACCTGCCCCTCGTCTCTGGCGCTGGCCCTCTCCACCTCCTCCTCCTCCCCCCGCCCCATGTCTAGCCGGCAGTTTGCTTCTTTGAACTTTGAAGCTGGTTGTGAAGGTGTTTATTAGCGTCGGTCCTCTCTAGTGTCCAACCATTTTCATGCATTTCTTTCGTCAGTCAAGAAGCCCCCAAACTTAACGCTAAGTTGGCCCCAAAAAGTCTTGAGCAAAGACGGACTTTCTTTTGTTTTGACTTTTGCACCACTCCATGCGATCGAGCTCCGATTGGCCCGATAACCTAAGCCGAATAGACGACCTTGACGCCAAAATTGCGTCCACACCCCACTTGTGCACTAAAACCATGTTTCCACTCCACCATAAGGCATAAGCTGTTCTCCACTGCTAGTCTGCCTGTGATGCCCTGCATTTCGTCGCCCGCAATCTTTCCAACTCGTGATTTGAGCAGTTGCTGTCTGCTATCGAGCGTGTCTGTTGGAAAGTATATGCCAAAGTTGTGCAAACCAATACTAAATTGACGTTGAATTGTTATACCGAACAGCCCTGCAGCTGCCTGATGAGCTTCCCCTCTTTATTTGCTTTACAAAACCTTCTTCTCCTGCTCGGAGGTATTATCATCTATTTAAGTGGTTATGGGTGTGCTGCGGCGCACTGGCTTCCCCCAATAGATAGCGCTCACCCGTGTTATCTTGTTCCCTCTAACTAAATAATTTCTTCTGGTGCTCTCACTGCTCGAGTAAAAGTAAAAGTATCATCAATTACGCTTGGACCCTGCTGTCGCTAAATTAACACTTGAACCCTCTCAGATACATCCAGTCTCAATCAAGGCTGAAACAAATACATTGGTCATCATACCGTTGCGGCAGATTATTATGCGTGTTGGTTTGGGCTGCCACCTCGAGTCCTTCCTTACTTAACACAGCTCTTACAACTGCCCCCGAGCCAAAACCCCATTTCTGCTATCCGCTTCATTCGACTTCAAACCTCACCATAAACACAGTCACCCCCTACTAACATCTCGCTACCAGCATCTTGCTATCAAGGAGTTTCTTATTCTTGGAACCAAAAAAAGCATTTAACAATAGCATCCTCGAGGCCCAACGGGAGTCCTTGAAAAGCCATTCTATTTGTTAGTCTCATCCCCAGAACCTCCGGCCTTTCCCCTTTTGTACAAGCTCTCCTGAGCCCCTTGATCCCCGGTCCTGATCCCCGGGGACGGTACCGGTATTCGCTAGCAAAGTCACGTCCACCAAACACAGGCCAAACACATCCATCAAGCATCAAGCATCCAGCATCTAACATCCATCTTTAGGCCCAGTGCACGCACAGAACCAGGAACAATAAGTACGGACCCAATTTACTCCAGTGATCCCAAGAACTTGGAAGCTACCCGACTTTCCATCTCCATCTCCATATCCGAATTACGTCGATCCTCAGAGCCTGGACCTCGACCTGAACCTGGACCAAGCGCCGTGCAAGAGACAGCTGAGAGTGCAACCTTGACACTCCTTCTCTAACGCCCGCGCCGCACTGGTGATTATCGTGGCCTTTGTTCCCCTCGCTGTCACCCTCTAAGTTCTCACCTCACACATCTAAATCTTCAAAAGGTAAAGTGACTAAACTATCTATTACACACGCGCTCACTCGCTCTCCCTTTCCCTTTCCTCGTCTATCTCATTTCGTTTCATTTCCCCCGTTCCCCTTCTCCATTCCCCATCATTATCCCTCTCTCTCCACCCATCTTAAAAAGAAGAGAAGAGAGCAGAGGAGCCCATATCCACACACACACTTACAGGCTCTCTCGCATACACACGCAGGGTTGCCTTTCTTCACTCGCTCTTTGGAACCAGAAGAAGAAATTAATGGCATCACGTTGGGCTTAGGGGTATGCCGCCTGTGCCGTCACATTTATTGCTACATGCAAACTCTTGTCCTGTCCTGTCCTGTCCTGTCTTGCCCGTTCTTCCATTCCCGCCTTTACTCTTACACAAGGTGTTTAATGCTCCCTCGCTTGATTCAGGCACCAAGCTCAAATTCCGTCTTCCCTTCCCCTCAGCGCATCTCCGTCACATACCAGCCGTCCTGACCTTGCCTTGGGGGACACCACCACGCAGCTCCAAATCTACCAAGCATTGCCAATCCCTCCCACCATCTTCCTCGCTACAGACACTACCGTACCCGCTACTGTTTCTACCCTACCTTACCTAGCGACGTCCTGCTACTGGGGTACGGGATGGCATGGAGAGGTTCTGGCGCACCCTACATTAACGCAACGGTCCCCTCCCTCCATCAACGCAACATTGCAACTTGCACCACACCTGCTCAGTGCTCACTGCGACAGTCTGTCGCACTCTTCGTCATTCTCGCAGCGCATTCTACTTCTACTTCTATTTCTTTTATCCAACTAACACCGCATCGCGTTCATAGGGAGCTCTCCTTCCTACCTACACCACAGTGATTCACGCGCTCAATTACCTACGGTGTAATTATCAAATCGCTCTTGCCTAGCGTCAACGCGCAACGGTTATCTCGGATTCTCACCACGCGTGGCCGTTTGACCTTCAAACCATTCACCATTATCCGCTTCCCCTTCCGCATCTAAACCTCTGACGGTACCATATATCGGTTGCTTTGCGATTGCGACCACATCCGCGACCACGACTGCAGCTCCGATTCGACAATCTCCAACTACAGATCTCCACGATCGTCGCATCCGCTCGACCCCAGATCGCATTTCCCCAGCGAATTGAGACTCTTACCAACGAATGCATCCAGGCTTCGGGCTATGAAGATTGATCAGAGCGCATCAACACCCGACCCAACAAAGGTCGCAATTTTAAGCGCCAGACATTCCGATCGCACAAGTCCCTTTCCACCTTCCACTGGTTCCGCGATTGTCCCCGCTGCGACTGCGAACTCATCCATCACCACCACTTCGGTCGCACCTACTGCGACACTTTCAGCCATGGCTACGTCTGGCTTTCTCCCTAACAACCACAACTTTCGGCCCACCATGGCATCGCCATCACCATACAACCTGAGCTCGCGCGAGACTCCCAGATACGGACTCTCTTCAATCACAGGCTCTTCATCCCCCATGGTTTGCGTTCTTATTCGACGCTTGCCGCTGAACACGTCAGAGGAGTCGCTGCGATTGATGGTTGTTTGGTCGCAAGAACTTGCTGACGTAGAGCTTCTTCCTGTGGAACAGTCAGAAGATCCGGGGTTTTGTTCAGCTATCCTCCGATTCCGATCCATGGTTGGTGCTGAAGAGGCGAAGAGAATGCTTGACGGGCGTTCAAACATTTCCAACGACGCCGAAATGATTGTTGACATAATCTCCAACAGCCCCGTTGTCGCGCGACGATATCCTACTGACAGTACATTGGGTAATGCCTCAGGCTCAACATCCTCAGCTGCGTCATCGTCTTCTATGACTGGACCCAGGCAAGTCTCAAGATTCAATGGCACTTTCCAGTCACTTGAGAGCATCTCACCTCAAACAAACAACGCCTACCCGGGGCACGAACTTCCTAACCCAGACTCGAGCGCCCATTATCAGAACCTCTTTTCGCCACAATCTCCTATCGGCAATCACTTGACCGAGCACGGCAGGATATCAGGAAAAACCCTCATTGCGAACGATTCTGTTGAGGATGACGAAACGAGCGACCTCCTAAAGGACCCTGTTGCGTATGCTGAGATCAACGGCGCAAGCAACCAGCGCAGGGCAACGGCTCCTCACATCCCTATCAGCAGAATGGCTGCTCTTTCGCTCAACACCAACAGCATCCCATCACCTTCTTCATCCCTGCCTCAATATTCGAACCCTATGTCGGCACAGTCTACACTTATGTCTCCATTAGACAAGGCTCCTTTTAGTGGTCACCCGGTCTTCAACTCGCCATTTTCACGACAAATCCATCCACCAGTCAATCCGGCTGATCAGAACCCACCTTGCAATACCCTTTACGTAGGCAACCTGCCTATCGACACTTCGGAAGAGGAGCTCAAGACTCTCTTTGCCAAGCAACGGGGCTACAAACGTCTATGCTTCCGAACCAAGCAAAATGGGCCAATGTGCTTTGTCGAGTTTGAAGAAGTCACTTTTGCTACCAGAGCGTTGAAGACGCTCTATGGTTACGTTTTGCATAACAGCGTCAAAGGCGGAATCCGGCTCAGCTTCTCTAAGAACCCTCTCGGTGTCCGTTCTGGTCAAGCTCCCACCCACTCAAATACGAATACTATGGGTGGAATGAACGGAAACATGGGTGGTTCTGCGAATGGTTTCCCGTCAGCAAACAGGCCACCTCCTGGGCTCTCTGCCCCTCCAGGACTCGGAAGCGGTCGGCCTCATCACCATGGCGCGCCTCCTGTGAACAATGGCTATGGTGGTGCGGGCTATGGTGGTGCCGCAAACTACAACAGTTGGAATGGGCAAGTATACAACGGCCATGTTGCTACTCCGACCAACGGTATCTACAGTGCGCCTGGGAGTTTTCCCCCGCCCTATATGATGGGGAAGTAACCAACTTACTCGCCTTTGGGAGTGGCTGTCGTTCCGTGCCTCTTGCAGGACCTTTCATTTGGTTAAATGCCTTATACGTTTGTTTTTGGATTATTTTGGACAGTTTTCTCTTTTTCGTACTATGATTCCCCTTTTCTTTCGACGAGCACTCGATTCGCTTGCATCTCTCTTGTATGGCGTTTTCATACCCGTGACCAAGGGTTTCAATTGGTCTTATTCTATCCACCATGGTACTGTGAGTCGTTGAGCAAGGCGAGAGTATGGGCGAAAGCACTCTGTGTACTCAACTTGATCGAGACTTTGGCCCGAGCTCCCTATTTGCAGAACTTTTGACGCCGACATAATGGTTTGGTTGAACATGCCTTACTGTTCGTCTGGACTTGATGATTCGAGGCCACGCCAAATTGGCTTTGGTACCGCAAATAACTCGAATCGTCACGTAGTCGAATGTTCTGCACCGACATTCACAACTGCCACGATGGAGATTTTCAACATTGCCTTTGTTTGTTAAAAGAAGAGAAAAGAAGACGGAAAAGAAGAAGAAAAGGCGAAATAATCTGCCGTAAAATGGGGGTTGACCACCAGGTACTGTCAAGAGACATGTCGTGGTGTGACGCCAAAACTACTTTTTGCATGAAAGAACGGGGTGTCGGGGAAGCGTGTTTTATTATTCGTATTCATTTGATTTACGTCGTCAACGCTGGGAGTTCACATGGGATGGATTGGTACTGTTGGAGCATGAAGAAACTGAAGCGGTCTTGCCGCGACACATTTGCATTCAGATGGACTGGAGCATGGGATTGGACAGGTACACACGAGAACAAAGACTCATCACGCGCACGCATACCAAGTTGTCATTCTTTGGGTATTCCCCACACATCAGCACTTGGGTGGGAGTTGCTCATTCGACCCATCATAACAGAACCTGGCGTTTGATATCATCTCTACTTCATGGGAATATTGGTTGAGATTTTTGCCACGATATAGGAATCTTTTAGGTTTCTTATGAGATTAGGCTTGGCATTGTCGCATTTGAATGGAAATGGACTGCATTGATTGGGACTGGGACATTTTGGACGGGAAAGGATTCGAAGCGATATACCCATGGGAATTGCACGTCAGGTGCAAGGGGGTAGGCGTTTCTTCTATATCTCTTTCTTTTCGGTTTATGCATGGTTATAGCAATGTTGGCTGGATCTTCGTGCCTATGGTTGCACAAAGAGGCTCGTATTAGAGGACTCACTTCTCCATGAAGGAGGGTGAAAAGCGTTACAAGTTATAGGGGATTATGGATTTTAGCCTGGCAGAGGATTGTTTTGTTAATCCTGATGGCAGGCCTGAGTATGCTAGCGGTTGATAGAGTACAAGTACATGCATAGTTATTTGTTTTAACTTAAGTGTTCGTTTGTTAGTGAAATGACTCCAACGCGCTTTTACACATTTGGGGTCCAAGATTCCGCAACCACAGGTTTAAGCGAAGGAGGTTATACTGCTTTGACAGGATACATGTTGGGTCGCCGTTCAGCATCCTCTAAGAAACGCTCAATCCGCAAGTGTAACATTCTTGCTACACCATCAGTGCCATTTTATGCTGTCATAAAGGTTCAACATCGTCATCAATAGCCATCATGTTTCCATATTCACATGTGGTTTTTATCGACGGAGGTTTTAGGCCGGATAATACCAGCGGCAGCTGGATCATGATCTGTCAGGCTCAGGCTGATGAATCATCTCGGTGAAGGACTTTACATACTTTGATCAGGTGTGTCAAAGCTGGCTGATGTATGTATACCTGCGTCCGTGGTATTTGCTGGTCTTGAACCTTGCCCCGAGCCCCCATCAAAGGTGGTATGCTTCAGTTGTATGAATGGATGCAAGTACTGCAAGCGTTTTCTTAACCGCGTATCGGATCGTTTAGGTAGCGAAGCTGGGGGTATGAACGGAAAGCTTACACAGATGTGCTAAGCGCTGCTACATCTACATTTTGCGCTATACTATGCAATATGCAATGGCAGTAATACAATCCTCCGTCAAAATGCCACAGCCTAAAGCCCTAAACCTCTGTCTTTTAGCCTTAATACCTTTGTCAATATGCGATTAATATATTCATGAGAAGCCTTATTCTTGGAGCTTGGGATAATAGTTCCCAGTTTCTGCTGCACCTTCTGGTCTACCCAGTCAGCTTGGCGTTGTAACTACCACCCCGTAGAACCAAACATGCATTCAAGCCCGAATCGACAATATCCTTCTTTTCCTGATCAGCAGAAAAAGAAACACTCAAGTTGTTATATGCGCAAAGTCCTACAAGTCGTGATCATACGAACGTCAAACTATCATCACCGGTGAAGCTTATCCCTGAAGAGCCCGGCTATTTGCCCAATGGCTCTGAGCCTATCCACGTAGGGACCAGATTCCCTTTGCTGACAGGGTAGGGTGGTATTTTCATGTGGCTTGACGCCTTGTTGATGCAAGTTAAAGTAGTGGGATATATGTAGTTTTACACGGGGGACAGGGATGGATCATCGCCGGCGCTTCACGAGGTTTAGGCGCTTGTGCCTTGTTGTTGTTCTTTTTTGTGTCACGCACCATCTTCGAGAGCCTGTGAGGGTTGGCTTTCATGCATCTGTGTCTTCTTCTTACGGTATTATGCATCTGGCTTTTTCAGACGCTGAGGGCGGGTTACATGCAAGATTACTACCACGAAACAAGGTAAGCGTATCCCAGGTTCACGGGCCGAGCCCTTTCAACGGGCGGACGGGATGGGGTAAAGAAGCAGGTGGGGGTAGTACTCGAGGATTGTCATGTGGGAATAACCGGTAGCAAGGGTGTGAGTGTGTGGGTGGTAGAGGAAGTGAGGGCTAACAGGGGGTAGAAAATGGGGAGTTTCTAGGATGAAATGGGTGCAGAGGGAGAGAGGAATTGGTGTGGTTTGAGGTTATTGGGTGGTTCTACACGGGGAGACGATCCGGTAGGTTGCGCGATGGGTATAGTTGTATACAGGGTGTAAGTGGGTGTTGCGTAAATTATAGATCAGATATCTACTCCCTGTGTATAGGAGAATGTTCGTGCGGGTATGATAAACGTGATGCATGGGTATAATGATGAAGTAGCAGTGGCTAAAAAACCTAGTGATCTCCGATACCTTAGCCCTACTCATACACAAGAAACTGCTGTATGTATAACGAGGTTATCATCACATGCAATCAGTAATCTTGGAATAGAGCTCTAATGCTAATGCCGACGACTTGGAGCTGCAGTTGAGAAACATCACGCCTATTGATACAAGATATACAAGAAATGAGACCTTCTCATGTTTCATCTCCATTCATCAACCCATCATTCGCCCAGCCCATTGTCATGGTTGCCCACAAGTCATGATACACAGCCTGCTGTCCATCCATATCCATACTTGGCGTAGCCATCACAGAAGCCATATCAAACCCTGCGTCCCACGCTGATATATACGGTTCCATCGCTCTATCAAACATAGGACACCCCTGTCCCACAGTCTTGCTACTCGCCGCGAGCATAGCAACCCGTCGCTCGTACTTGGCTTTCACTATCCGCAGAATCACTCGGCTGGCCGATAGCACGTCCACGCGTTTACTCGCCGGCGTGAGCTCCTCGGGCCCGTCGCACATGACGTTTAGGAATTCTTCGAAGCGTAAGATTGAACGTGCCCAGGAGTGGTCCCAGTCGGGAACGTCGGTGATGGGGAATGAGAGACGCACGGCGAGGATCACAGAGAGGACGAATTTAGTCCAGTCGACACTGGTGAAGTAGGCGAAGTTGTCGAGGTTGAGGAGATGGTCGAAGAGAACGCGGAGGTTGGTTACGCATCGTGTAAGGCGGGTTGTAGATGGGTGTACGAAACGAGGTCGTTTTGTGTTGACACGTGTGAGGTAGAATATGGCGCCGCCTTGGAGAAAGACGTCGAAGAAAAGATGGGCCAGTTTCACAGGCGCTATATAGAATTAAAACCTGCGAGTCGTATGTCATAGGTTTAACTTACCTGAGCGAGCAAGATGCGGCACCATACTCTCCTTCATCTCTTTATGTTGAGTCTCAAGCCCCAACAGCATAAGCTGCACCTGCTGATCCACCTGGGGATCGTTGTCCCGTATGGAAACATGTGCCGTGCTCGTCATGTTAGCAAGTCGGACGAGATAGCTCAGGGATACGTCGCCGTCGACTTCTGCATGGCGCTGGAGGAGCTCGCAGCAATTCGCAGTCCATGGCGTCCATGATGGGACGAGGTAATCCATCTTGCTCCATGTGTACATGAAGCTAGTGAAGCTGTGAGTAATCTTCGCTTGAATAAGGATTTGACGAGGAAACGTACTTTGATACTGCGTAGTGATATGCTAGATATGCCCGCAGTCGATCAAGCTGCATGCTGCTCATCTCGCCTGGTATCGTGCTGTTCAGACTGGGCAGTTCCTGATCGAGTTCGAGGTCATCTGAGAGATCGCCAGCCATGCGATAATATTGAAAGGCTTGCCTGTTCTTAGGACGCAGGTGAAAAGGATACCTATAACCGTCAAAATATGCAGCCAGGACTGTATAAGACAACTTACCATGCGCAGTAGATCAGAATACCTTGCAACAACTCCATACTTCTCTCCCCACCAGCAACAAACTTCAAACCCAACACCTTCCGAAACTCCTCATCATAAAGCGTATGGCCCTGCAACGTCCGCGACCCCGACGCAGCAGCCAAAATCGCGAGCAACACAAACGGCCTCGTAGCTGCAAGACTCGCCACCGTCTCCTCGGGCCTCAGCACAATGCAGGGATAGTGAATCAGCATCCCCCGGAAGGAAACTAACAGTGACTCTGCCGAGTCGAGGTTGAATTGGGGCTTCGCATGGAGAGACTGTATCGAGTGCGTCTGGGATGAAGACGGCGTGGGGAAGCCTGTTATGGGCGAGTCTTCAAAGCTGCTGATATCGCCTTCTGGGTCAGAGGGGAAAATGGACTCTATGAACTGCGCGTGTGAGTCGCGCAGAGCGTCAAAGTTCTCGTCGACGTCTGATTGCGTGGGCACTTCAAAGTCAATAGTGAAAGTCTTTGACGGTGCCGGGGGAGGTGTAGGCAGAGGTTGATGAGTTTCTATCGCACTTGGTCACGTCAGTTCTACCTCTACCAATTTGACTTGTACCAATGCGAAAGAGGATATCTTACTATTTCGTTCGTCGTCTTCTCGTCTTTGGTCCAGTCCGCGATATGCATTCCTTCTTCGACTCTAGACATCTTTTCGCCACCCGAAAACCGTCAGATCAAAGTACGATGCATATTTCCGACGAAACGAAAGGTCTTACTTGCGACAGACTCCCGGCTGTTCACTTGGTTGGCATTTGATCTTTGTCGCGCGACATGCCTCGCAGGCTGTTGAGATCCTCTTGCGCGCGGGACATGTCTCAATTGAAGGGGACTTGCTCGCCATTTGTGAGGTTGAGGTTGGCGGTGTTTATTTGAAGCTTCGGGGAGTCAATTGAGTCATGTAGACAGTGGATGATTTTGAGATTTAGATGAGAGGAAGGAAATAGTTTGCGATGAAATGCGACGAGGTGAGTGTCGCAAAGTTGCCGGTGTAATCAAGAGCCGACTGGTGCTTAATCGCCGACGACTCTCGGATCTTATGACCCACCCGAGGCATCTGACATGTTGATATCTGAATAAGCACATATTATATAAACAATATGAAGATCAAAGACTTCAATTTCGCTCAGTTGAAGAAAAGTCAGGGAGAACCTTGCTTATATAAATATACTAGCTTCAATTCATGCTCTAAGCTCATGTCTAACTCTCATGCGCCGGCCCATAAACCTATACTGCTCATTTCCAGTGACAATGTCCCAACCATCTCAAAGCAAGCAACACAAGCAAATATATATACAAACTCCTCACCCAACAGTCGACATCTTCAACCCAGGGCTCCCTTCCTTTAGTATCTTCTCCACCGTCTCCTCCAGTGGCAACAAGAACTGCTTGGTCTCATAACCACTTGTCTTGACTCCGTGTTTTTCTTTTCTGTGTTTCCACAAGTTTGTCACTCCGCACCCGACCGAGCAGTATATAATGGCCTGCTTTTGTTCGACGCATATTTTGCACATAACCGCAGATAGTTGTCCGCTGTTCATGTCCATACTCACATCGTCGCATTGTGCACATTTGTCTCCAGCTTCGCAGCTATGCTCCTTCTCAAGATGATCGTCCTGTGTTGATTAGTTTTGCTCCATTTGTAGGTGTTCCTAGATACTCACATAGCCCTTACTATGACACTCATCCGAGCAGTATAGCGTCAACTTCTTCCCACCGCCTGGCTGGCTAAGCGCCTGGCAAATCGGACATGAGATAACGTTCTTTGTATCCACTGCATTTGCGCAAATTGCACATGGCGGTAGGTTGTACAGATCTTCGTGAACAGCTGGCGCTTGATTTGCTTGGGCCCGACTCTTATTCTGCAGCCTGTTTTGCTCAAACGCCATCTTTGCTCTGCGCAACTCATCCAGACGACTCCTGTGACTGTCCCGCTGTGGCGCCGTCGTAAGGCTTGCCTTGTGGTCCTGTGCGATGCGGTCAATGACTTGTTCGATAGTCATTGTGTCGCTCGCTTCGTATGCTTCCAGATATTGATGCGCGCTGTCTAACACCTCTCCCGTCTCCGAATCTTTGAAGAAAAATGTGATGTAAAGCTGCTTTAAAGCCGCTGCGTTGTTTCTCGCCGCCGCAATCTTCTCCGTGAGCGAATCCACGTCGGCATCCCAGTTGGTCGGTTTTCCGACACCCTCCCATATCCTCTCAATGAGTTCTTCCCGTCTCTTAACCGGGTCGTCCAGCATTGCTCGTAGCTCATCTTGGTCCGCACCGCTGTCTCCTGTCGAGAGGAAGCGCGGATACATGCGAAGCACCCAACGGTACCACGCTTCCTTTTCTGACTCGATGCTGTCCTCGATATACTTGAGGTCAATCTTCTTGTGGTCCTTGACATCGGTGAACAGAACGTCCAGCTCATTTAAGAACGCTCTTCGCTGTGAGAACCACTCCCTTCCCTCGGCGTCGCAGTACCGGGCGCGCATTCTGTCGAGCACTTTTGGGAAGCATTTCTCACAATCCACCACGTTTTGTTTGCCACATTGTTCTAAGCATGTTTTCTTGATGGTGTCCACGTCGTCGGCGCATTGTTGTCTGTGGATCCTTGCCGCACTGAGCTCTGTCCAGTGTTCTGGTAGAGCGATCTTGCCGT
Organism: Fusarium torulosum; assembly: GCA_900312805.1. Lineage (NCBI taxonomy): Eukaryota > Fungi > Ascomycota > Sordariomycetes > Hypocreales > Nectriaceae > Fusarium > Fusarium torulosum. The sequence continues at coordinate 67,711 of ONZP01000443.1, forward strand.
TTGAACCCATCTCCCCAATAACAAATTCCGAAGTTTGATACAACTCAGTCAATAGCTGGTGTTTGTTTTCGAGGGGTCCTTATAAGTCAATGTTGGTAATTGACAAGAGTGAGTTAATGTAACCGTAAGCATCCAAGATGTGAGTTAATGCAGGTCCAGGCTAATTAAGACTTTAATAAGAAAATGGGTTTTGTTTGTTAGTCGTTGATTCATTGTTGTTTGTCTATTGTTGATGAGAAGGCCTCCAGATGTTGGAGGAACTGGATCTGCCGAAATTTAAGCGGTCTCCTAGCACCTGATGACTTTCGCTCATTGAAGCTTCCGTATTCGAAAGGAAACAAAGCAATAATACAGAAAAGTTGCAAATGAAGCCTTATAGTTCTCTTCACATATAGGAGACTACGCATGATCGAAGTGTTTTTCTAAAAAGGGTGCCTGTAACATAATCTGTAGAGGCATAATCTACTTTCCAACTTACACCCAATATCTGACACCGTTCTTTCACAAAGACAAGACATTCGCTTTCAATAGATTTATACTTATTGACATTGAAGGAAATATAAATGAAATGTCAGATTCTTGGATTTAATTAAGAATCTGTTTTTGTTATTGTCCTTTCCATATATGGGTGATCTTGCAGCAGCATATGGCTAGCAGACCTGTTATGCATATATCGAGGCTTCCTATCTTATCAGTCGCATCAACAAGTTTCATCATTTCGCGATCTCGGCGCATTCAATCCCAAGTTTCAACCATCAAAGCTCTACTCTACACACTCAGACAAGATGGTATTAGCCCAACTTCCTCCTGCGCTTCAACCTTCCTACTAACTCTCACCCAGGCCGATAAACTCCGCACCCAGCAAGAACTCGAACGCCTACAGGCAAAATACATCGGTACAGGCCACCCAGACACGACCAGCTGGGAATGGCGCACCAACATCCAGCGCGACACATACTCCTCCATTGCCGGCCACCGACCTCTCCTTTCTTATATTGCGCTTGCTGAGAATGAGCCTATCGCCAAAGTCCGCGCTCAGATGATTCGGGTATGTCGAACTGTGCGACTCGGTGAAGAAATGGACGACTAACTATTGCGTGTAGAAAATGGTACAGCCCTGCGGCCCGCCTCCGTCGCGTGAGGATTAGAATATGTACAGATTGAGCGCATGTATGCACTTACAAAGGATTCAGATTTGGTTTGGCTTGGATATCAAGAACGGCGTCAAGGATCGATACCCCTATAGAAGGGAGCTTTAGGTACAAAATACGACATTTCACCCTAATATACCGACACTCGGCGTGTGAAATTATTGTTTTAGCTTGCGCTAGGGTATCATAACATCTACTCGACTGCTTGGCCTCCTGCTCTACTCTTGTATCTGACTGGCTTCCGCAGCCTCCTCATTATCAGCTTCGCCGTTCCGCTGAGGCAGATCTCTAATGTTCAGGCTCGACCGCGCCTTCGTCGCCGTATCCTCGTCCCAGTCATCACCATAGACTTCCCGCACCATGCCCAAAACACCATCCAGGCCGATTTCTTCTTTTCCACGGGGGCCGACATGCCATGTGATGGTGTGCTCGCCGTCATGTCCCACAGGCGGTCGCTCAACCCTCTTGATGACGTATCCTTGTCTTTCCATTCTTTTGAGAATGATTTCTGTCTTGTCCATTGACACATTTCGGTCTGCGTTGAGTCGAAGAAGATATCGCTTCAGCTTCTGTTCGCTTAACTCTCCACCATTGAGCCATATCACCGCAATGGTCAGCGTGTAAAAGGCCACGTACGTGGCTTCGTCGTCCGCGCTTGGTGTCTTGGAGGGGGCGAGGATCGCTGCGTTGCGGTACGCTTCTGGCAATGTCGACGTGAGGATATATGACCCAGATCCTATCTTGGGCTGTGAATTGGCCTTCATGGCTATGTTTTGTTAGTGGGTAAACCAGATAGCATTATGATAGATATACCTTGTCGCTTTTCCTGAAGTGACATCTTCTCCCTAACAGGCAACTCTCGCATTTCCATGCCCCAGACCTCTCTCAGCTGTCTTTGTGCTAAGTCAAAGATGCGCCGAAACGATCTGCCTTGAGTCCCGAGTACTAAACTTTGTTAACCTTGAATTGCCAATTTATGACAGCCATTATTACCTCGCTCTTTGATTCCATCTCGTCGGATCACGGTTCTGGAGAATTCGCAGGATATCGCATAGCGGACCAGCTTCTTAGCTAGCTGCTCGTCGGCGCTCTGCATATGGTGCTGATCACCATCCATTTCGGCATCGCTAGGTTCTTGTTCGCTCTCGTCGTCTTCCGAATCAACTCTATTTCTTTGACGAGGTCGAGCATCTTCTTCTGATTCTTCCTCCTCGACCTGGAGGAGTTAGCTTGGCCCTCCACAGTGAATCACAAAGAACATACCGGACGCCGGCGCCTTTGGGTGGACATGGCGTGAAATAAGATATTTCTGACTTAATACAAAGTATACAAAACTACTCGCACACAGTACAGGAAGAAGTCAATTTCACAAAGTTGATGACATGCGACTGAAGCTTGAACATGGAGGGGTCTGGGAGGGAAAGCTATACGCGGTTGATGCGATTAGACGCGTCTGGACTAATCAGTTATCGCTTATCGCTTAATCGCTTATCGGGTAAATTTTCCAGAAACTTTGATCATCAGTCTTGAATAGTTCAGGTCGCTTTGTCGCAATTCTCTCCCTTGATGGGAATTTCTTTTTTATTCTTTCCTTCTCGATGATTTCTAGAGCGGCCCGAGTGCCGCGAATTTGCCTGGCATGCAGGTTCGGTTTAATAACGCAGCGCAGCGCTGGGATAGGCTTTCGCCTCAGCCCCGTCCGTGAAGGCCTGGCAAGACGATTTTATACATCCGATATAGGAAAAGAAGGGAATAGCAAGGTCGAGCCTTTTATTACGGAGCGTGATGGTTTAGAAACAAAGACAGAAGAATTGGTGGTGGAGGAGACGATAGAGACAACGACAGAGTCTAAAGATGCAACAACAACGACGAACAACCCCTCCTCCACCGAGGCCGACCTCGAGCCAAGCCAACGATCTGAAGAACCTCAGTTGGACAAAGACTCAGACGCTCAGTCCAATCAAAATGACGATTCTCCTCATACCGCTACTTCTACACATACTACCGAGTCGCCTCTCGAAAAGCCACTCGATCCCGCACAAGCATCTCCCGATGATCTTTTAGCTGAAGCCTCGCCAACGCCGAGCGAGCCAAACTTTGGAATATCTGAGCTCCCCGATCTTCCCGAATCGTCTCTGGGACATTCATCGAATTCCGCACAATCTGAGCTGGACGATCTTCTGGATGGACCATCGACAGGAAAGAAGCCCGAGGATGGTGTATCTAATCTGCCTGAGCTAGAAGATGAAATGCAAGCGGAAGAGAATGCGTTCACTCCCGTACCAAAGAGGAAATTTCATGATCGTCTTCTGCATGGAAAGGCACTCGGTGTTTCTACCCTCGGACTTCCGGCTGACGCTATCATCATCAACAACCCGAATATGATTCGGTTCCAGAGGAAAGCACCGACTGTGTTAGAGGCGCAAGAAATCGAGACCAAGGATCTGGACTGGGAGGCATTGGCTCCGACTGAGAAAGCTGAGCCAGAGGTGGAGGAAATATACGCCAATATTGACGAATATCGCCCTGATACTCGCATATTACGGATGGCAGATATCGAGAAATTGGTTCAGGCTCTTTGCAGTGGTTTCACACTCAATCAGTTAAAGGACTACCACCGCGACCGCCAGTTTCAGCACAAAGACCCCGATAACGTGGATTATGCCTGGATCGAAGAGATGGCCCCCTGGGCATCGGTGAATTCCATTCAAATTCGTGGCACTGGTAAAGAGTCGATCGCTCAGAGAATTGTGTTCGATACCTGGAAGATTGAGGTCCAGGAACACGTTGATAACCTCGGGAAGGCGTTTATTTGGATGGATCCTGATATCTTCCCATTCCTCACATGTTTGTCATCCCAATGTTCGAATAACGGAATAATTACTGATCGGTGTTACAGATGGTCCAAATAATACAGGGCGCTTACTTTGGGAACTGCGAAGGGACTTCCTAGTAGGCGAAGATGAGAAGTTGACTTTGAATATCGACAAGTCTCGCATCAATATCTTCGCGAGAAAGTCAACTACATACGGTGTTCTCGCCTACATCGACCAGGCTGTCCAGCAGATGCAAACCCGAACCATCGACGTTTCCCAGTATCTCCCAATTGGCGGAAGCATGCCTCCAGCTACGGAGCTTCGGGAGCTTGGTCGACTCACTAAGACTTCGATCAAACGTGTTAGGCAAAGCAAGAAAGATGTACGATACGACCTGTCGACTACATGAACAGAATCAAGCTAACAAGTTCATAGAAGCTTCGAGTTTCTTGGATGCCTGAACCAGGAGAGGTCCCAGCTGAGACCGAAGACCTTGCTGATACAGTATTCCGCCTGGTCGTCGGCCGCGATCTTCCTGGCTCCAAGAACACTTTACAATGCATTCCTCTACGTAGGGAAGAAGACGTCAGTGGGCAATTTGTGCAAGTTCAAAGACAGACCAGGGCCATGTCCTGGAGAGATAAGTTTACCAAGTGGTCGCGAGTTGTTGCTCCTGTTAACAAGGCAGGCGGCGACCCTTGGCCTTTGAAACTGGCGACTTCAGCATCGCTACAGCAAACAAGAGTCTACAGGGGCGAGAGCAAGGATGCCACCACTGCGACATTTGGTCATGTCCTTCATTCAAAAGCTGAACCTTCGGTAAAAACACTCTCCCGCAGTCGTCGCATCCTATCTCCTTTCACTCCCCATCCCGCCTCCTTCTCCGCTCTAAAGCCCGACAACGATAAGCCGTTGAAAGAGTCCACGACCATTGTTATGCACCTTGTGCCTCGAGTGGACCGCAAAAGCGGTGTTATAAAATCGCCCGAGGACCCTGCTGTCCGCATCAAGATCCCCGTCAACGCCGACGCCGACCTTAGCAACTTCACGATCCCAAACGATATGGCTGTTGAATGTTTCGTTCCCTGGCAAATCCACGACGTGCTTCTCCCAAGCTACGATGTCGACGTCCGCTTCCAGCACGAACGCTTCTGTCCCTTGAAGATTAATCAACCCGGCTTGCAGAAGTTCCTCCAGACGTCACAGTTCAACCTTCTTGAGGGACAGCTTCGAACCCCTAGCCAGGCTACACTCACTATACCGGGGTCCTGGACGAATGGTGCCCGAAGTGGCAATAGCAACACCAAACAGGAAGACGTCCTCTACGACTTCCGTGGCACAGAGATCCATCAGACCGTCGAAATGCCCTGGCGTGGACATACACTCCGCTACTCTAGCATTGAAGCCGGACAGCACGGTGGCCAACGCCAAGAAGTCACCCTTCAAACCGGCAATGAAGATACGATCGACATCGGTTTCCAGGGCGAGAGAATGGAGAGTTTCTTGCAGCTGGTGGAGGAAATGGCCACCGGCAAATGCTTCTCGTGGACTGAAGGCCACAAAGCCATCAAGAGCCGCCAGCTGGAAGACTACAGCTACGACCTACCCGAGGAGGAGCTCACCGAGGATATCATCGTGGACAACGACAAGTTCAACTCGCGCGGCCGTCTGAACTTCAATATATACGAAGAAAAGGCAGCCGAGCCAAGTAAGCCGGAAACCTTTGACCATATTGATGAGATGCTCAAGGACGCAGAACCTCCTACAACCGAGGTTGGAGAGACAGAAGAGTTGATGAACTTCCTTGATACGTATGCCACCCCCAAGACCTTTATCGATGAAGACAACAACAAGGTCTACGGTATTGCAGCTGCCACCAAAACCCACTCACAGCCGAAGAAATTCACCGATAAGAATAACAACAAGGTCTCCAGTATTGCAGCTGCCGACAAGAACCACCCGCGGCCGGAGAAGCACACATTCGACGAACCTGCAAGCGCCTCGTCTCGCATGCATGACGATTCTCGTGCCGATGTATTGAACGAGTTTTTCTCCGACTTCCCCACAAAGATCGAATCTTCTAAATCTCAAACCCCGACCCCCGAGCCAAACACCATATTTTCCACCACTGAAACCCCCGCCAAGCCCAACAAGACGCCCAAAAAGCCCAAAAAGACGCTCAGCAAGCCCACCAAGCAGTCGAGGAAGTACACTCTTCGCGAGCTGGAAAAGCCAGCCGCCGACGCCAAGTCAAACAAGGATGCATTTGCCGCTCAGTTCGCCGCTCGAGCAACAGGAGAGAACAGGGGTCGCGATCCGAACGCTGTGACTGGCTTCTTTGACACTCTTCCAGAAGAAAGGAAGAAGAAGAAGCCTTCTTCCAAGCATGTGTCTCAAAGAGGAAAGGGAGGATACCAAAAGCACAGGGCGAACGGGTCAAAATAAATATCTTGGCCTGACATCATCATGAGTCCAAGAGTGCAAGCAGTGGTCATGCCAGAGGAACTAAGTCGACTTTGGTGTGTGGTATCACGGCTGAAAAACATGAAGGCCAAGAGCAGTCTTTGGAAATGACCTAAAAAGAAGGAAAGATAATGCTGTATATTAGCTATCATGAATTGTATTATATGTAACAATCACCATTAGACAATAGAAGAGAATATGATCATGTATTATTACGACACATTACTATACCATGGGCATCAAGAGAAGAGAAGCTATGCGCAACATCAACATCACACATTCATGTGCCTATGAGGTCTCCATATCAATCGCTAATAGACGGAGTCAACAAGTGTTCGAGAGACAACATATCGACATGGTCAACTCAGGTACTTCCTGCATGGTACCGCACAACACCAGGAGCCAGCATCGTCGAAGCTTCATCTGCTTACAAGACGATCACATCACAGGCAACACAAGATTCACAAGCATCATGGGGAACAAGAAGATTGCACGAATCACTTCTAGACTCTCTATTCTTTTTTTGATTTGCACTAAACTGAGTTCCTAGGCCTTTTTCTGCCTCTCATTATGTGCCTCCAGACAAAAGCCGAGTGCTCATGCCAACATGATCATTTCGTCGTAGAAGCGAGTACATCAGCCCTTGGGCGCGAGATCGAAGTCGTAAGACCCCGCAGAAGGTTGTCGGTTCAGAAATAAGTTGCTTATTTCTTGGCAGCCTTGGCAGCGGACTTGGTGACCTTGCCAGCACCACCGGCGGACTTCTCGACGGCCTTGATGACACCGACGGCGACGGTCTGTCGCATGTCACGGACGGCGAAACGACCCAGAGGAGGGTAGTCGGTGAAAGCCTCAACACACATGGGCTTGGAGGGAACCATCTTGACGATGGCAGAGTCACCAGACTTGATGAACTTGGGGGCGGACTCAGTAGCCTTACCGGTACGGCGATCGATCTTCTCGAGGATCTCGGCGAACTTGCAAGCAATGTGGGCAGTGTGGCAATCGAGGACGGGAGCGTAACCGGCACCGACCTGACCAGGGTGGTTGAGGACAATGACCTGGGCAGTGAAAGAAGCGGCACCCATGGGGGGGTCGTTCTTGGAGTCACCAGCGACGTTACCACGTCGGATATCCTTGACGGAAACGTTCTTCACGTTGAAACCAACGTTGTCACCGGGCTGGCCCTGAGTGAGCTGCTCGTGGTGCATCTCAACGGACTTGACTTCAGTGGTAACGCCAGCAGGGGCGAAGGTGACGACCATACCGGGCTTGATGATACCAGTCTCGATACGGCCGACAGGAACCGTTCCAATACCACCAATCTTGTAGACATCCTGGAGGGGAAGTCGGAGGGGCTTGTCGTTGGGGCGCTTGGGGGGCTCGATGGAGTCGATGGCCTCAAGGAGGGTCTTTCCGGAGAGCTTGCCAGACTTGATCTCACGCTCCCAACCCTTGTACCAGGGGCAGTTGGTGGAGGGGGCAAGCATGTTGTCACCGTTGAAACCGGAGATGGGGACGAAAGCGACAGCCTTGGGGTTGTAGCCGACCTTCTTGATGAAAGAGGAGGTCTCCTTGATGATCTCCTGGTAACGGGCCTCAGACCACTTGGTGGTGTCCATCTTGTTGATGGCGACGATGAGGTTCTTGACACCAAGGGTGTAGGCAAGAAGGGCGTGCTCACGGGTCTGGCCATCCTTGGAGATACCAGCCTCGAACTCACCAGTACCGGCGGCAATGATGAGAATGGCACAATCAGCCTGGGAAGTACCAGTGATCATGTTCTTGATGAAATCACGATGACCGGGGGCATCTGAGAGAGATGTTAGCATGGTGAAAGCATGGTGGTATGAGACAGTGACAACATACCAATGACGGTGACATAGTAGCGAGGAGTCTCGAACTTCCAGAGAGCGATATCAATGGTGATACCACGCTCACGCTCGGCTTTGAGCTTGTCAAGAACCCAGGCGTACTTGAAGGAACCCTTTCCGAGCTCGGCGGCTTCCTATTGTCCAGTGGTTAGTGACTGGAAGACATATGATAGTGCGCGACAGGGTAGTAAGGTTTTGTGGGAACAGGGCAAGCGCATCCGTCACTCGAGTGGCGGGGTAAGATACCCCACCAAAAAAAAAATCACGGTCGCACCGCAAAATTTTCGGGCTCGAGCGGGGTAATGGATGCGTTTCGAGTGAGGGAGCGAGTCGTAGGAATCGATGGGAGCGCGCGCAATCGAAGGGATTTTGACTAACCTTCTCGAACTTCTCGATGGTTCGCTTGTCGATACCACCGCACTGGTAGATCAAGTGACCGGTCTGTCAAAAGTTAGCAAAATGTTGTGATAATACCCCGCCAGGTTTGGCAGACTCCGAGTGCAGGTAAGCAACTCGCTGATGGTTGTACTTACAGTGGTCGACTTGCCAGAGTCGACGTGGCCGATGACGACGACGTTAAGGTGAGTCTTCTCCTCCTTACCCATTTTGACGGATGTGGATTTTTTGTGTGAAGGTTTGTGGTGTACTTGCTGTGAAATGGTCAGCGGCTGAAGGGTCGATAAGATGAGAGCAAGACGACGATGAAGAGTATCGCGAAGGAGACTTGCAACAAGTGCAAAGGATCTTGGACGATATTCTTCTTCGAAGCCTGTGAAGGAAGGGCACGTACAAAATCGCAGATCGGATGCTTGAACCGGGTATGCGAGACGAGGAGGGAAGAGAAGAAAAAAATTAAGGGAAGTGGTGGGAGAAGGAGATTTAAAAGGCGAGCAGAGCGGAGGAGGGGTGGGGTGGGGTGAAAAGGCAGCTGCGGCGCGGGGCAACGAGCTTGGGTAGCCCTAACAGCACAGAGGTTTTCTTTTACTCGGTGGGTGGAGTCACGCTGGCCAATGACAGAGCTCCGAAGCGTAATGACGGCGAGTGAGTAAAGGCCTGAGAAATGGTACGAGGAGGGGCCAAAAGAGCTTGACAGAGGATGAGATATCAGAAGATTATCGTGAGGAATAAGTCATCCAGGAGAGCGTATCTATTGTAACTATTACTTAGGTATATGTTACGTCTGGCTGTGCATTCTAAGATGTTGTTTCAGTGCTGTTGGTGATTCTCAAGCTTGGTATCCAGAGCAGCGAGCTGAAGCAACACATCGCATCAAACAACGCTACGACATCAATAGAACTCAATACCGCATTCACAAGAGGCATATAGATAGACACAGCTATTCCATGGTAGCAAGCCATCAGTTCCGCCACGCGATAGCGCCTCTGGCTGCTCCATCACCAATACAATGATTTCTATTCCCATCTCTATCTCTTTTCTGATATCTGCCTTCCACCAGAACAGTCATCGTCAGTCTCTGGTGGGGGTACATGGCAACTGTTAGCAGGTACATGCGGGGCACAACTTTTTGCGATTCCTCTTTGTGCGCATCCATCGCCGCCCAAGACATGGAAGAAAAATTCTCACTACGGCCTAAAGCGAAGAAAAAAATTCAATCATGCTGGCGGTCGAGGCTTTGTGGGTTACCTTACGTGTGGTGGATGCGCGCGCGTCCCAGAGTTGTCTGGGGCCCTTTTCGGGGCCTGCAACAACCACAAATGCCCGTGGGACTTTCTCATGCCCTGCCCAACCCAGCATTGGATCTCAGGTTTTTTTTTTCTTGCCCCTCACTTCTGTCAGCCCAACGCAACCGCGGCGTGAGTCACTACTGGTAATCTTGTTATTGTTATTGTTATTCTACGGGTTCGGTGAGTGTGTCATTTAGATCTTACAGTTTCCTCAGGCCAAAACAATGGAATTGTGCCTTCACGAGAATACTCTTTGAGTTGGTTTTTTCCCACCATCGATCATCGAGCTTGATTGCCCCTCCATGCAGCCTCTGGCGCGCTGTTTCTGTCTCAAATGCCCTGCACGAATCAACGTCATGCTCCACTAATTCTCTTAGCGCCTATGGGTTGCCACCGCCGCTGAGCGACCAGTGCACGGAAGATCTGGGCTTGGCCAGGGTGTCCTGTCGCTGTGAGGTGGTCAAACAGGAAAGGGAGTTGATTGTCGCATATCAAATTTTTTCCTCAAGCTGGAGGGGTAAAATTTGGGCGAGCACTCATGAATAGTTATGACATCACGAATATACTCACTTGTACTCTCTATCTAATATTTCAAAATGCAAATGTGAATAAATACATGATCTCAGATTTCACTCATCATATCAACTCTACTCAGCAATCTCCGCTTATCGTTGCATTTCTTCGTCTTGGCCTTGCGCTTCATGTCTCATGTCTCATGCAACTGCTGTTTACTCGTGTTGTGCCCCTCCCCCTCCTTGTCAACAAGCCCCTCCATAAGAGTTCAGTCCAAGCAAAGGTTGCCAGGATCAGTTTGCCCTTGCTAACCAAAGATAGAGCGCGCGCCTGAGAAAAGCGCAACAAAGGAGGGGCAAAAAAACTCATATCCAGCCACTGTGGAGCCCACACGAAGCGACTGCAGCTCACTTTTTGATCTATCGTCGGCTGGTCGCCTTCTCAGTGGAGGTCTAGATGAGGGTTTTGCGATTTCATGCAGCTTCAATTTTCTTGTGGATATGATCATCTGGCCACTTTGATACGAGCCACTGAGCAATTGCCAGATTGTTAAACATAGATGTGAGAAATTTGCACTTTATCCGCAGGAGTTGGGTCTGAGTCGTGGCGGTCGGGTTGGAAGCTCCTGTAGACGTAATGGTAGGCTGTGCTATCCATGCATGTGTAGAGGTTGCAACAAACACATGGCTTTTATAAACCATGATTTCAATAAGTCATATTCATATATACAAACATGAAATAAGAGATATTTGAGCTTATACTGGTACGTTTATGAGGTTGATATAATACATCAGAGCACAAAGACCTCTCTATTCCGTCGTCTTCTCCCATCCAGGGTCGCATAGAGGCAGTATCAACGGCGCCTATTCCCCTCTTTCCCCTCCATGCAGTTGTTTCTTTGCTGTCACGTAGCCATTATGGGGAACCTTTCTGCCCGAGCGGTTTGTCCACAGTGGATATGAATAGCTTCGCGCATGCATCGGCTCCGCCGTCGCTTCGAGATTATCTCTCGCATTACGGGAGATATCGTGAGACTCAAGTGGAGGACGCAACATCCGTGATACATCCCATGATTCATAGATGAGAATTTTTTATTGCTCTGTTTACAATTTGCCAGACCGCTACTGCTGGAAAACTATCGAACAAGTTTGATCGATCTCGATTTGCGTTGCAAGTTTAGGGTAGCAGTAGAACCTGCAACTTACACCAACTTTAACCTTGATACACCACCTTGCACAAGCCAAGATTTAGTACTTTTTCAGCTTGCCAATCCAGGAGAGGAGCATTATGAAAGTCTGTCCATCTTGATGACCAATAATTGTGAAATTGAGGGTCTTTTATCATGTCCCAGTTGAGCTTGACCTATTCTGGTGGCTGAGCGGAGCCATACCAAAATCCATATAAAGTCAAGACCTCCCCTGAGCTGTGTGTTAGACTAGGTCGAAGACCACAGGTGGTTGTTATTGTTGAACCTGTATCACTAATTACGACAGACTGACTAAGCCGACGATATGGGATGTTCCAATTGATATTGCAGATTCTAACGACGATCGATTTGCTTGACGAATACAACGAATTCGACTCCAGCCCTCGAAACGACGATATCGATCATGACAACGACGACATCCACGCCAATTTGACACGTACTCACGACAAGAACCCAGTCCAGACGAGCCGTAACAACTACAGGCCGAATATACGCAAAGCCGTACGCATCCAACCATCGCGCATCGCCCTGCACTCTCCCGTCCCTGACTGCAGCATCCCGCCAGCTGCCCAACACCCGCCGACCTCCGTCAACAAGCTATAGACTGTAACAACAATTCTCCTTCCCAACAAACTGACACCCAAACCCGCCTCGTGGCCGAACGGTTAAAGGAAAACAAAAAGCCCGTATAGAGTAATAGCAACTCGTTGGACTCCTATATCAGTATAGGTGATAGCCAAGGATCCTGGTGCAAATCCGGGTGCGGGTGGTATTTTTTGGATTTTTCGATGAGGTTTTCTATTTTTTGCCTTGAAGCAAGGCTGGTACGTAGGTACAAGGTCTTGCTTCGGCAAGAGAGGCCGTTCGAACCTCCTCTGGTTGCTCTTTTTAGAATGACCTATCTTGCTGTGACACTGAGGCTGTTACTGCGCTGTAGTCTGTCGTAGTAAAGGCAGCGAGTGAACTGTAAAACGACACTGTAAATCTGGCAAAGAGCGTATGATAATGTTCAATTGTCTATAAACTCGTATTCGATATACAATTGGCCAAGTCCAGCTCAACCACAGCACCTGTAATATACACAACTCTCATATCACTTCATACAATATCTATCCAAACCCTCACTGGGCCTTGACCTCTACCTTCTTGGTCTTTGCGCCCATGCCCTTGGGTGTCTTCAGACCTCCAAAGACTGCCGCAGCCACAACAGCGATTCCTGTAGCACCCATGGTGTATGCCACCTCACGGCCGGCCCACCAGTAGACACTCGTAAACAAGATGGGACCAAGACCTCGACCGAGCTGGCCCCAGCTTCGTAGCATACCAAGCTTGTTGCCGCGCTCATCCTCATGGGCCTCAAAGCTGCTCAGTGCATTCAGGCCAGTGACGACCGTGGCAGATGTAACTGCTAGGCATGTTGCGGCGAGATACAAACCACCAACAGTGTTAACCTGTCCCAGGAGGATAAAAGACGCAAGGCATGCGACTGTACCAACGCGGACGGACATCAGGGGTGGCAGACGTCGTGTTACGCCGCCCTGGAGGAGGGATGCTACAAGACCAACGTAGCCCAGCAGCCGACCATTCTTGCCCGAGGTGAACGAGAAGAGCTCGTACGTCATGAAAGACAACGAGCTTTCCATACCGGAGAAGAACAGCAGAAAGACAAAGTGGATGGCGTTGAGAAGGAAGTGAGAGTTGGTCCTCTCAATCTTCTTGGGCGCAACCTTCTTCTCACCACCCTTAGTCTGGGCACCGCGCAGAGAGGGTAGCGTCTCAGGGAGACTGAAGTACAGATACACCGTCTCCACGACAATCAGCGCCAGGCTGAAGCTTGCAGCCGCAGCAAAAGGGTTCGCAGTGAAAACCGAGAATGTGCTGAGCCACGCGCCGAGTCCAGGACCGAAGGTGAAAGCGATGGAGAAGCACGCACCGATCAAGGCCATTGTCGAGCCACGGGATGAATCGTCCGAGATATCGCTCGCCATCGCGGTTGCAAGCTGAACGTTGCCCTCTGAAAGTCCACCCACGACCCGGCTAGCGATGAAAGTTCGGAAATCGACGGCGGCAACCCAGAGCAGCACCGAAATAATGTTACCGCACATGGAAGCTAAAAGAGCTTTACGTCGACCATATCGATCGGAGAGGGCGCCGATAAGAGGAGAAGCAATGGCCTGGAGAAGTCTAGAGTAAGGAGGTCAGTTTGCGCCTTGACGTAATCCAGGTGGGTGAACAGTGACTCACGAGAATAGGGAACCCAGAGCTCCTCCTAGCAGCACAATATCATGTCGCGACTCGATGGGCCGAGAAAAGGAAGCCTTGTATCGATGGAGACCAGATAGGATGATCTGGAGGAGGGTTCGAGGTCCGTCATGGTCAGGGGGCGCTTGACCTTCGTGATCGCGGTAGAACTCGAGGAGCTTGGGGAACAAGGGGAGGATGAAGGTGAAGGAAATCTAATTCAGAATAGTCAGTAGATGATGCCTTAAACGAGAGTATGGTGATATCTATCACGTACCAAATCGAGGAGTAGCGAGATGGCAATGACCCGAAGGACTCGCTTCCTCGCAGCAGGATCAAACGCAGCCATGAGAGCTATCTATAAGGACAGATTTTCGAAACAACAGACGAGTAATGACACAAATGGTAGATACGGAGAGAGTAGAAGTGCAGATATATACGACAAGAGAAAGGAGAGCAGAACAAAAAAAAAAGACCGGCGCGAACGGTCCTCAGGAGACTGTGGAAACTTGCTCGTCTGACGGCATTAGATCTCGGAATAGAAAACGTGGTGGTTTGGTGGCGGCTTGGTTTGGTTGGTTGGAATCAACTGCATCACTACCTGATAATGGAAAGTGGAGGGTCTCAGGTCTGAGGCGTGTGGCCCTCCCCCTGTAATTTAGGCACGGGAGCCACTGCAACCTCTTGACGGAATAGGTAGGCCCACTGCGGATAGTCTCGAGGTAGCGAGGGAACTGCCGTGAATGTTTCAATGGCAGGATCGACATTGGACCAGGCTTATATATTACAGAGTCACATTTTAGACGACATTGGAAATTGTATGTTGAAATGATATATGGTGTTTTTTGTGTGTTTCTATCTCGAATTTGCTGTCTTTCATAGATACCTGGGTCTGGGTACTTTATGCGATACTGCTCCTCCGACTGTCCTCCAATCAGTACCATGGCCTTCAAGAGAGGCACGATACTGTATCTCATGATCCTTCCGGATCGATATTCGTAAATCAGTTCATCGTATTTTTCATGACAAAGAAGATCAACCTCTTAACCGCGCGCCTCAGTAGGCGATTGAAGATTTGGCGTCCCATGAACAGGTTCCTTGCAGCTCGTCCATGCTCAGCATAGATGCCACGAAACCCTTCCAATAAAACAACCCGCTTCTCCAGTGACACGATAACAAAGAAGATCCAAAAAGACCTTCAAAAATAAGGGTGCAAAACAAAACAGAAAGCAAAGGACATAGAAAAAGGCACGTATGTGCCGTATCGTATAAACGTCAAAACATGAAACTCATAATTTTCTCATGACATGATAGCATATTTCTTTCGTAGGTCATACAAACTCATTCAAAGGTTCGTGATGTTGAAAAGACAGAAAAGGCATTGGGTATCGCAAAGCAGGAAGCCAAAGAGACGGCGAAAGCAGAGATACCTGTACCTTTTTGATAATAGTGAAGCGTTGACTCCACTTAGTAGGCTTCGAATACGAAGCGGAAACCCTCAGATCCCTTGTATGGGATAGGCATGAAGTAGTCGGCATCGACCTCGCAGTCTCGCACTCTTGTTTCGAAAATGCTGAGGTAGCCAACATCTCCATCGCGTTGATCGCCATCATCGCTGCCAAACACAACACCGCCACTTCCCCATCTGCGGAAGAGCTTGGCCAGCGTGAGGTAAAGCTCGGCGTGGGACAAAGCCATTCCGAGACAGATGCGGGAGCCGGAGCAGAAGATGTCGAGATACTTGTCAAGTCGCTCTCCATCTTCCACCCAGCGCTCAGGGTGAAAGCCGCGTGCGTCGTAGAAGATGCTCTCGTCCATGACAGTCTTGTAGGGACTCATGCCGACGATGGATCCGGGAGGTAGGTTCCATTCCTCATCGTTCTCGCGATCGTGGTAGACGAGAGCTTCGTCTGGGGCAACACGTGCAAGACGGCTGCTGGTTCCAATGCCGAGACGCAGAGCTTCCTTGACGACTCCCCGAAGGTAGGGGAGCTTCTCTAGCAGCGAGAGTGGAGTGCTCTCGTAAGCATCGGGAATAGCAGCAAAGAGCTCGTCGCGTAGTTTGCGAAGGGTCTCAGGGCGGTTGAGGAGATGGAATGTCGCGAGGGACATGGCCCACGATGTTGTAAGGGTACCGCCTTGGACAGTGATTTGGCTTTCTTGCTTCTGGCGTGATGCAGTCTTCTCACGTACGGAGCGAGACTTGGTGGAGAGCATGGTAGGGTGACCTCCGTCCATCATCCACTTGCCCGTGCTTTGAGGGGGGTCGATGCTGTGGATCTGCTCGAGGATGTCGTTCTTCATCTTCAAGAAACCACCCCATCCTGGCATGCATCGGTTTGAGATGGACTCTGGGAGAGCGTTGACAAGCGTGAGCACCCAGTCGAGCTGCTGTACGCATGGTCCCATGTGGGTGCCGATAAGAAGGTCGTTGGTGACTTCAGCACCGAAATCCGGCTTCTCGACCAGGTGGTCGCTTCGAGCAAAAGCATATTCGTTAATGACATCTAGGAATTGTTAGAGTTGTAAGAAGACCGAGAGATATATAGACGCACCATTGGTAAAAGCTGAGTAGGGATACATGACATCAAGAGGTTGCCCGTGAGACACATCGGCGTAGTTCAGGAACGCATCCAGAAGGGCTTCCACTCTCTCCTCAATAACCGGCTGCAATTCGCGCACAGTCTGAGTTGAGTAGAAAGGGTTCAGCGCACTTCGACGCAACTTCTTGTGGAGGCTGTGGTCGATGGCAGCAAGAGAGCCTTCTGTCGCCGTCTTGGGCCCAGCGATAGCGGTTGGGTGAGGGACTTGGGTACGAGCAGCGCCGGACTATAACGATGTTAGTGGTTGTCTTGTGAGAAGGTATATCATGTGCTTACCTGTTGGGTGTAGAAAGTCCACTTATCCCGACGTCGGCTGGGTCCAGTGTAAAGCTCCGAGAAGAAATCAGGGTCTCCAACATGGACCTCCCATGGGTTGATGCGCACAATGGGGCCATATCGTTCGTGCATGTCGATGATCTTGTAAGTGTATTGTCCACCGAGGACAAAGTCGTAGTAGAACTCATAGTATTGAGTCAAAGCCGCCAGCTTGGGACCAGGAATATGAGCCAGAGGGCTGAACCATAGTCTCCAAATCACAAGCTGGACGACGTAGATGAGCCAGATACCCGCAAGCAAGTATCCGGTCTGCTGCCAGGTAAGGGTAGCAATGGTCTCTTGGACCGCCATGATGGTGTTGGAAGCCATTCATGAGCGACTCGCCCTATAGGACGGTATTGTCATTGAAGGAAGTAAGGATTATAAGTGAAAAAACGGAGTGGCCATGGGCTCTCCAGGCTGCAGAGCAGAAGCCTTTGGGGTATCTGTCGACAGAAGCACGAGAGATGGTGCTGCATTCTTGTATTTCAAGCATAAACCCGTCTTGACCTTCACCGCATGGACTCTCGATCGCCGGGAGCGGGATAGGGAGCCCTCTCCCGGGTGCGCGAGCGGGCCGCGTGGGGATGGGCTCATGGCGGTGAACGACAATTGGGGATTCCAAGACAGGGGATGGGCCAGCTGTCACCGCAAGTGCAGTAGATGTCGTTGGCTGATTAAAACACGCGCCTCCTTCCAGCAGGGACGAGCCAATAGGTGGTGCATCCGGAAGCCGGGGGAGCTTCCAAGCATCGTCAACGCTTGGGCCTTAGTGGGATGAACCATTGGGTCGCTAAGGCGTTTGGGAGGGAGAATCAGGAACGATTTTAGCTCGAGGTTGGGTTTGTCCAGGGGTTCAAGTCTGTTGTCTTTTTGTATTTTGGTAAAAGTGTCCTGAGTGTGTTAAGAGCAAGAGGTTGGTGATTCTCAAGGTAGGGTTCTGAGGGAGGTTGGGTTGCATCGGCCAATTGGTGCAGTGATGGGCAAAAATGGTGTCTCTGATCGGTTACATCCGAGCTAACTCTGATGCTCTATGCAGACTGTCAGAAACAAAAAGTGGGAGATGGCAACACTGCAGATAAGTGCTCACGGACCAGACGCAGAATATTCTTGCGGCAGATACTGCAGCGAATCATCACTTGCAGCAGCTGACAATTGTAACATAGAATAGTATCAGAAAGGTGAATTATCCACATGAAGAGTAGATTTACTGATCCTGTGACGGCTATTATCATGTGAAACATCAGTTTTCCATGTCAAAAACGTGCATTCAATTGGTTGTTCCTGACCGCTTGCATTAGATATTCCCCAATAAAGATTTAGCCAGATAGCCACCCTATACCAGCCCATCTTCAATTCACTCATTGATATGTTTCAACTGACGACTTGGACGTGGTCAACATTAAAAACACGATAGTTCTAAAATACTTAGAATGTCGACTGTTTCATGTAATCCGGCAGTTGTAATCCCTGTGATGACATTTAGCTGGTACGAGGTTGCCGGTCGGGTCAGACCATACTGAAGCCATTCACAGCTGGCACACACCGCACTACTCAAGGCTGCCATAGAAACACTCACTGTCCACTTTTATATCCCCGAAAACATCGTACTAGGATTAAATCACAACAGAAATGGCAAGATATAGCCTTATTTTAACTAGCAAAGTAACACCGACATTAGAAATAATTGCAGGCCGGGCCGGTCCATGGTCTAGATTGTCACGTTGCCCGGCATACTAGACATTTACAAGAAGGTAGCAATGTCCTGTTATCAAGACGATAGAGAAGAGATATACATACAAGCCGAGTGAGCCTACTGAGAATCTGTTGCCTAACATGCGTCTTTGATATAAGCAAAGACTGGAACCATCAGCAACCAATATCGAAATCGTACTCCTAGTTCTTCACCAACCGTGCACCATGATAGACACACGACCACATCACCCATATCAAGAACCATATTTCAGCAGACACCTCGTTATCTGCCAAATGCGGGCGCTGCATCTCATCTCATGCATCAGTCAGAGATGCAGTGCAGTAGTGGAGGGATAAACCGAATCATAGTGAGGGTATATATATGGGGTTGAACGGTTGACATCCCGCGTTTACTACTCCACCCCCACACGGTGAATCCGGGGTAAATCGCCTCCAGTTATTATTAGTTAGTTCCAGATATGAAAAGGTATGTACCTGGAACTGTCATGTCAGGCTGGGTTAAAGTGCTGAGGGAGATGAGAGATGTGCCCCTCCATTGTTAAAGTGTGTGCTTTGCCTGTGACGTCTTTGGAGGTGCTTAAAAAGGTCCTTGCCCCCGTGCCGCATCGTGGATGACTTCACACGCTAATTCGCATCACATTCAACGTCAGTAGCCACAACCGTGGGACGGACCTTCAACTAACCAGATAGTGGCACTCTTCAACCATCTCAGCTCAACTTTTTCACAGCTAGGCAATGCCGTCAGTCTTACACGCCCTCTTAGCTCCAATTGAGGCAACTGATGAACGTTGAAAAGAGGGGAAAGTGTTGCTCATTCCTTTCTCCAGATCCTAACGGCACAACGGCTGAATTGGTTTCAGATTACTCGCATCGTCCGTCGTTAAACCTTCTTCTCCCTCGTCAACCCGTCGTAATTCGCATTCCATCGTCGATCAATGCTATTGCCACCGTTATTGTCGTTCCACTCCTCCCTCTAATGGCTTTGCTCTGGTGGTAGAGCCAAAGGAAACCCCCTGCTGATCTTGTTGGTACGGATTGCCTCTCGAGTGAGAGGAAATCTTGCGGATGAAGAGACGGAACTTGAGATTCCTCATCTAGGATGTCCCTGGGTAATATGCAGTTAGCCTCCTCTAACATCGTCCTAGGTTCCACAAGATCCCACTTCATCTCCACCAACCCAACGAACCGGTTCGAGATCACGATAACCAAAACTCTAGGGGTGCAAAATTATGCAGCAGTGTCCAAATTCCACAAAACGGTTGCACTATTGAACTAAATCACTTAGACGAAATCACCTAAAACGGTCTTGCAGCATAACGGTTGCCAAACAGATTGTTATTCTAAGTCATATTCCAATAGGTATCGATATTAAGTTGGTCCTGCGACCAGACGCACCCATATGTACGTTTCAAATCTATAGCCATGTTACCATTTTCCTCCTCTTATATCCCATAGGTTATAATCCGAGACCTGAGTATTCCGTCTAGTAGTACTTTTCCGAACCGTTCCCAAAGAAGAAGAAAGCAAAAAACCCACAACTCCGTCATCCCATGAATTCCTTTTATTTCGATCGGCAGTCGATATCATCATCGCTAAAGCAGTGCGCAGTTCGTTCAAGCATGTTTGCCTGTTTTTACAGCATAACTTTGGACAGGGTTAGTGACGTGAACGGGAGAATTTTGGGGGGCGAAGGAACACTAACATGAGGTACGCTGGCTCATAACAGAGGGTATAATCGCATAGCTTGCATCGTCTTATTGCTGGCAGGCGAGCATTGAACGCTTTCCCTTCGGAGGCTTGGGCGCATTGGGCTTTATCACGCCGGTGGTGTCGTAAGGTCCGCGAGCCATTATGATGGTGATTTTTTTTGGGTTGGTTTGGTTTGATTTGGTTCGTTGAAGCAGAGCCACAGTTTTGTTTTGTCCCAGAAATCCAAATAAGATGTTTGTTAAGACAAGTGTAGTTGGCGAGTGTGCGAGGCGAAGCGAAGCAGCAATGAAAAGGCAGATAGATTAAAGAGCAGAGCTGAGCTGACAGAAATCCAGGGAACGCACACAATGAATATTCTTGAAAAAACCAAAGGAATCTGATCACGAAAGAATGAAAATTATAATTCTGTCGGGGACCATTTTGTCTTAAATTTGTCGAAACTACCCCCGTGAATTTGGAGGCTCGCGTGGCTTCAACGCACCGATACTTCAGTCTGGTCATTAACCTGGCGGTCAGCGCACAACACCCCTGATGGTCGGTCTTCCTAGCTCTCCAAAAAAGGACACCCCCTGTACCTGTGTTTACTACCTCTACATCTGCCTCTACACTACGTACGGTGCTAGGATCGGCAGGGGCCGTGAGCCTTCTGTTAGCACTGGCGGGAAGTCAACTCAAGTTGCCGGCCCTGAGGCGTCTAGGGCGTCCATGGATTGTCCAGATGTGGCAATTGTTCGTTCTGGGTTCGGTATCAGGACTTGTAGGTTTGTGGCGTTTTTTTTGTTCTTCCCAGAGAAAGAAGACTTAGACGGAGAGGACACTCTCGCCAACCTCTCTTTCTCTCTCTCTCATCTCTCTCTGTCTACGGAATTGACCAACGCAGGGCGAGCGAGATGAACCAGATCAAGGGCGTTTGATATGGACCAGGGGTAGTCAAACTTGAAGGGATGGCAGTGGCAGAAGTGGACCACCAAACCAAAACCCAGGAGGCTTGTGGGGAATACTAAAAGAGACGGCTTTTGGGACAAGGATAAGGCTTGCTTGCTGGGGGGGCACTTGTTATTCCAGATAGAATTCTAGAAGAGACGCCACGATGGATTTTTGGGCCGCTTGGGACTCAAAAGTCACTATACGTTGGGGCGTAAGGGGCAGACGGAAAGCAAAGACATGACCAAAAAAACAAATAATGAAATGGACGGTGAGCGAGCGACTCAGCTATGATGACATTCTCGGTGTAGGGTGTAGGATTGTGACAAGTCGCTATCGCTCCATCAAACGACACATCATTCGGCGCTGAGACAAGATTTCACAAAACAGGGAGACAACAAAGAGAGAAAAAGGGTTCTTTTTTATTTTTAATTACTGATTTTCAAGATGGCAAAAACACTGATTCAAGGCAAAAAGCAAAACAAAAAAAACACAACGAAAACAGAAAACAGTACATACAATTAATGTATGTCCAAATTGTGCACTCTCTATTGCAAACCGAAACACAAACAGCGTATTCGCTACCGTCTCGTCATCCCATGTCATACCATACCACACCGACCGACAGCTGGCTGCTTGGGACAAGAGTGTCAAGTACACGTCTCCCCGGCTGTTCAGGCCGTACTGCATTAAGGCACTTACAAAGTACATCGTGGTGCAGCCTTGTAAGTTGTAAGTTGGGTGACGTTTGTCCACCGCTTCTGGTTGGGGCCCTGGACAGCTCTTTTTTAGCTGGTGACCTGGCCTGGTCTGTCAAAGTGTCAGAACGAGAGGGCCATTGCTCATGCTTCCTGTTCATGTTCATGTTGCAGGCTTGGCTTGGCTGGCCGTGGTAGTTTGCGTGCCATGCTGGGTGTAACAGTTCAGGGCCCCTTTCTCCCCTGTACCATCTCCCAGCCAAAAAAGAATCTTCCTTCGCACGAGCCCCAGTTCCATTCCCATTCCCATTCCCATTTATTTTTCAATTTCCCAGGCCCCAGCTCGCCTGTCACAGCCCTGCCAGTTTTCTTAGTTTTACAGTAACGGCGCCGGTCTGGAGTGTCCACCACCCGCTGGTGCGATAGGATAGCGGAAGGTTTACCGACTACGTCGCGATGGGGCACCGCTGTTACAGTTACCTTTCCCAGGTCTACGGTCCGGTGCCCTCTGCCGATCGTTCGGATACCGCTTCCAAAGTTCCGGGGATTTTTAGAAATTAGGATTTACCCAAGTGGCAAGGAAAGTTTCCCGAGTACGGTAAGGTGAGGTATTCCTCCGACATTTTGACAGGTTTGAGGTTTGATGTTTGACGTTTAGGGGGGGGGGGGGGGGAAAATATTAATGCTACACACG